>JABSNV010001379.1:0-79216 GCA_024085815.1 Flaveria linearis | reverse complement strand
AACTGCTGAGGCTGAATACATTGCTGCTGCAAGCTGCTGTGCTCAAGTGCTTGGATTCAAAATCAGATGCTAGACTATGGATTCAACTTCAAAAAGACTCCCATTCACATAGACAACAACAGTCCTATCTCAATCACAGAGAATCCTGTGCAGCACTCAAGAACTAAGCACATCAACATCAGGTATCATTTGATTAGAGATAATTTTGAAAAGGGATAATCAAATAATCAAAGTTCACACAGATGAAAAATATGTTGATCTGTTCACAAAGGCTTTTGATGACAGAGATTTAAATATCTTATATCAGCTATTGGGATGATTAACTTTGAGTAGCTTTTCTTAAAACTTAATCATATTATTTGTAAAAATATGTGTGTTCTATGTTATCCATTCTATCACTTTAATAAGCCCAGTTTCTCTTCGGAAGAAAAACGTTTTAAGATATTCCTTAGATTTTTGAGAAATTTACTCTTTTTATCTTTAGGAAGATTAAAGTTGCCTTCGGAAGCTTTTATTCTCTCAGAATGAAATTAGTATAAATTTCTTCCGAAGCAAAATTCTTTAAAAATTTTGAAATATCTTCCGAGGCAAAATTTGCCTTCGGAAGCTTTTCAGTCAAACCTTCCGAAGTTAGATAACCTTCGGAAGAAGATTTCTCGACTTCCAAAAAAAACTATTTTTTGGGCAAAAGAAAACTGTTTTTCAGAGGTGGGACCGACACACGGATTTCAAAGTTTATCCTCTTTCATTACTTGTCTCAAATCCAATCATACAAATACCCAACGGTTACCCCTCTTTCTTCTACCTGCTCCAAATTCACACCATACCTCAAAACTAATCTCTCTCAAACCGCATTGTTCTCACCTTTCTTCACCCTTAAGTTTTTCTAAATGGCCAACATTCAAACAGAAACAAACCCTGAATTCTCCATGCAACTCCATAGGCAACACAATCAGGTTACTTGTTGCACTCTGAGAAAGATGATAGTTTCTCAGAGGTTTGTCATTTTCAAGCTCTATCCAACTACTACACCTCCCTCACCATTGATCCTATTCTTTATGAGGATTATCTGCTTGACTTTTGGAGGACATGTCAAGAGGTTATCATGGATGGGGAGAAGGAACTGTCTGCCACAGTGCAAGGGAGGTAGTCTTTATCACTCCAGCCATCATCAACACCCATCTTCAGCTGGATGATGAAGAAGGTGAACTGTCTTTCCCAAAGGAAGTTGTTAACTATTCCTTTGAGCAGATGGGATATGAGGGAGATTTCTTTATAAAGACCTTCAGGAAAGGGAAGGTCTTATCCAGTGAAAATACCTACTCCATGTGTGATTCACAGCTTATCTAACAAGCATGGTGGGTGGGACCAGATTCCTGAGGATCTCTCCTTTATAGTTTATGGAATGGTGCAAGGGGTCAAGTTCAGGTACTCTCAATTTGTATATACAAATTTTCTTGCTAACTTGGACTCCTAGAATACTATATGTTTTCCTAGATATGTTCAACACATTCTCAATTGTGAACTTGGCTCACAGTTGAAGGAAACAAATAATATTCTTAATCTGGGACAGATGAAGCCAGGCATCTTTAAGATTATGAAGAAGCCAACTGTAGGTTTCTCAGGGGTAGAAACAGCCCTTGTCCCTAAAATGTTAGAGCATTGCTCAAGGTGACAACCTAGCAACACAAGCTAGTGTTGAACCCACACCTACAATCTCCTTACCCTCAAAAAGATCCCATAAACCCACACTTACCAAAGAAAATCCAAACGAACCCCTACTCAAGTTATTAAGCCTGTGCAGGCCCCCATACACTCACTCATACAGGAAGAAGTGGATACTAGAGCTCCCACTTCTCCTGAGGAGCAAACCACCCATCTCTTCAAGAATCAGTGCTGATGTTCCTCATGATCAGCCTGATGAGCTCATAAGCCCAACTACCTTAAGCCTTCACTCTGAGTCTCAACACTCAAGTGAACAACTTCAGGGGACAGTTACCATCCCCAGCTTTGGACTTAAATAACCAAATTCCTAACCTTGAATTCTACACTGATGAGGACTTAGGCTTCAATGAGCACCATGAATCTCTCTACTCATCACCTAATCACAGAGAGAGGAGTGCTTCTGAATTCCCTATGTCTACCCACATCAGTCACCCATTGCTGAGGTGGGTCCTTCTGAACTGTTCAGGGGATCCATATGGAAGAGGCTCTCACTTCTGCAAGTGATTACATCATTAAGACCTTAACCATGGCAACTCAGCCCATTGAGACTTCATCTGAGGCTGTCAATGAGCAGAGGAAATCTAGCAGCCAGAATACCAAGCTGGTGATGAGAGTGAGGACTTAAGTCCAATTCTCTCATCCCCCCATGATTCTTCTGATGAAGATGAGGGGAATCTGAGACTAAAGGTGCAAAAACTGTCAAAAACATGCACCTACTTAGTCTCAAAGGTTAGTCATCTTGAATTTCAAGTGACTACCTTAAACAAGAGGGTCAATGATCAGAACTTGAGATATCTTATCTCAAGGAAAAACTAGCTGGGAGACCTTTAAGAGGAGCTCAACCAGGAACACAAGAACCTGTGGATGTGATTGACCTAACTCCTAGCTCACCTATACAAGAGGGTGATGCTACCAAAAAGGGGGAGAAAGTTATTACAATCACAGAACCTGGGAGTTCTTCAAGGAGTATGGACATTGAGGACTCACCATCCTCTCTTGTAATTGTACCTGCTCAGCAACCTCCTTAAGTTTACATTGATGTGAACTTCCTAGACTACTTGTTTCAGAGTCTCTTTAAGGAGGGTATACCAAGGGCAATTCCATTGATAGCAGAGCCATCATCCTTCATAAGCCATCTACTCAAACAACTCAACCTCAACAAGCTAGTAGGTTGGCTCAGGTTACTCAAGAAGCTGAAGAAGATAAACCAAGGTAATCAGGTAATGTCATTGGTCAACTGGATGTTGAGGCAGACCCTGAGATTAGCTTCAAAGGGAAAACCTTGACTGAAGGCCCAGTGATAGAGCCTGAGAGCCCTGTTTTACAATTAATTGATGAAGTGACAGAGATTGAAACACCTGTCACAACAACAACTACTTTAGCAACTCAACCCCTCAGTGAAACACCTGCTGGTGAAGGTGTATTACAGTCTCTCTCTGGCCAGAGCTTGGATGCTACACCAAGCAATGAAGGCCAAAGCTCTCTCCACCCTGAATCACAAAGGTCTGTGGGTGACAAAGGGAAAAGGGTTCTAACCCCTGAGGAGATTGAGGAGGAGGAAAGAGAGAGAAATAGGAAGCTAAGGGGAGTAAGTTCCACTGGGTCTTCAAGCTTCACGCAAGCTGCAATCAGGGCTACCCCCAGACCAAACACTCAAGATGATGAGTTAAGGGCAGTCAGGATTACTTACTTACAGACCAGAACTATGATATAGATGAGATTATCTCTCTCCCCTTAGAGGAATTAAATGATCTGGCTGACATGGAAATGTCAAGAGAGAGGAAGGAAGTAGAAGATGCAAGAATTCTTCTTGAGAACAAAGAGAAGAAAAGACAATAAAGGCTATACAAGCATGTTCCCACTCTCTCACCAATTCAAGAAAGCCCTGTGCAAGAGGCTATGGTTGCTACACAAGAAACTCCGGTAGATAAAGAAACAGATAGACAAAGGATGATAAACTACGTGAGTGCCACAGGTTTCTACCAGGCAGAAGTACTTCTTCCCTTATCCTATGAGTACATTGAGTTTGAGTATCTCAAACAACTGAACTTCAAGTACTCAAAGAGAACAAGTCAACAAAGAAAAGCTAAGGGAAGAAGCTGCAAAGTCAAGAGCTCTCATTCAGAAGAACTTGAAAAAGTCTGTTGATAGACAAAGAATGATGAGATTCTTGAAGCTGTATGGATTCTCCGGAAGGAGACTTGGCTCTATGTCTCTATCTACTATGGATGAGCATATCATAATAATCAAGCAGAAGATCAAGAGTGGAGAGCTTGTTGACTTACACACTCTTCCAAGTCAAGCTCCACCTGAAGTAGAGGTTAAGTTTGAACAACATGAGACAACACAAACTGAACCTCCTGCTTCATCTTCTGATCCATAGCAGGGTCAAAGGCCAGCCTCTTCATCTATTGACCCATAGCAAGGTCAAAGGCCAACCTCATCATCTGACCCACAACAGGGTCAAACTCCATCTCCTTCTGAACCTGACTGAGATGAAGGAAATACTAAAAGAACTTTTGATATAGAAAGGTTCATGCTCCTAGTATGCAACTATAAAACCTTCACCAAATTTCACGCCATTCAAAAGATTAAACAAGACATGGGTCACTGTGACACAGCCAAGCTCACCAAGTACAACTTGACTTGCTGGTTACAAAGCCATAACTACAAGCCACATGAGTTCAAGGGGAGATCAGTGGCTGAACTTAAGTAAATGATGGAATATGTAATAAAGGTGGAGTTGGAAACTAGAGTGAAGTTCAGAACAGAAGCACCAAACCCTACCTATGATCATCAAGCTAAGTCTACTCCTGTTATGCTTGTTGTAGTAAAGAGTAAAGATAGTGTAAGGATTCCTATAAGTCTGATGCAGCCAAAACACTCTAAGTCTTCCTGCATGCTGCACAGAAGAACATGAAGTAGAAATGCTTCGGAAGTTTTACACTTCACTTCAGAAATATTCTAAGTGTAAAATCTTCCGAAGCCAAGACCAATATCTTCCGAAGCCAGAAATGAAGTCTTCCAAAGCTTCAAAGACAAAGTCTTCCGAAGCCAAAGAACCAAGACAGATTCTTCCAAAGACTTTTATCAGACATGCTTTTATCTGATGTACTTTTCTATAAAGCTGAACCACTTTCCGCTGCCACTCTGATTGGTCACCAACTTGCATGAGTTGGTGAAAAGGTCCATGCTTTAGGAAAACTGTACATTGAGGTCTTGAGTCTGTGCTTTCTACTTTATGTACCTTTATCCTTTTGTAATATATTAGGATGTGAGCTATGGCATGTCATAGTCACCTGTCAAAAGGCAATCTACCTTTTGAGTCTACATTTGATTTTGTAGTTGTCTAATCTTATGTATCCAGCTGGCTTTCATAGTATGGCGGCTGTAGGTTGTAGTATATAGTGTCTCAAGTCCTGTAACTTAGAACGTGTGCAAAAATGCTTATGCTTGAATACTTGCAACTTTCAACTTGAGAAGCAATATACAGCATCCTTGAAAACCAACTACTTGTGTTGTTATCTTATTCTGTTTCTAAGTTTACTTGTGTTCTTTGCATCATCATAACCAGTTCCCTATTTGATCTGTTAAGTGTTCTTATACACTCTCCTCATTGTGTTGTTGTGTTGTAAGTGCTACCCTTCACCGGTCCTGCAGACAGGCATAAGGGAAAAGAAAAATTAATCAAAGAGCCAAGGGATGTAATACCAAGCAAAATATGGCCACTTGGTACAACAGTCATAGAAATCACAGATGAAAAATCAACCCTGATCCAAATGTTTGACCATCTCACAACCCCTAGTTCTGCTGAAGAAAACAGGATAATTGCCTGGAAATTTGATCCAAATTGGGATTATGCAGTTAATAAGAGGGCTTCTGGGATGATTCAGTATTTCCCTTTGATTGAAACAATCATTTCACTCCCTGATGCTGACATATCTTAACTACAAAGCTTACATATCACCAACTATCCAATCAATCTAAGAGGAAGAGATTTCTTTATGGCTATTGGTAAGTTGAAGACAAAATTTAAAGATGATGTGATAAAGGAAGCTAGAAGGGAAGATCGTGAACATCAAGAAGAAAATAGAGTCAAAGGAAGTCAAAATCCAGCTCTTCTACTCTTGTTGATGATGAATTTCTAAGAAGAGTTGGACAAGCAAACAGGAGCTCTGCAACAATTAAGCATATTAATGGAAATCAATATACATATCCCATCACTGAATGGGAATACGTTGAAAGAACCAAAAAGCTGATACTTCTCAAAAATGATCCAAAGAAGAAAGCTTAGAACATTAGATTATTTGACCCAATAGAGATTAAACTGCTTCATCCAAGTTATACTTCTTATCTCCATGACAAATATTATCCAAATCTCAATAATGAAAAATCTCAAAGTGACATATGTTTATATGTGCACATAATACAAGTGATAGACAAGCTGCATGCCAAGGTCTATAAACGGAGAAATTTTGAGGCTGGTTAGCTACTGGGATATGATATCCCATATGTTACTAAACTGAGTATAACAAAACAAGATGATTTGGAAATTGTTTACAATAACAGTGTGATGGCCACACTCATAACAGAAGAAGATATGCTTGGTCTCTCTTTTGACACCTTGAAGAAAATCAGCAGAATGGAGATCAAGTACAAATATGATGATAAAAAAGAAGTTGTTTCCTACTTTAATAAGAAGATTGTATCAAGAGTGAAGGAGCTATCAAGCTTGATGAATTGATGACAAGTTGCTAAGCCTAAGGGGGAGTATTGCTATATATAGAATCAATAGGTCTAGATTCAATGTATTGGCTTAGAAATTTGATCATCTTTTTGTAATAAACTCTTGTACATATTTATCTTATTGTATGCAATATATGTATAGGTTAACCCATTATCTGTGTTTATTTATATGTGTGATTGCAGAAATGACATCATACTTAGTCAATTTGGAAAATTGACCAAGTGTAAGAACTATCTACGGATGAACAGAATGTTCTTCTGTAGATATTCTGACAAAACAATAAGGAATTATACATCCGAAGATCTTTGCGGAAGAAAAATTGTTACGGATGAAGTCAAGTGACTTAACTCCTACGGATGACCAAAGTCCTACGGAAGGCTAAACTCCTACGGAAGAGCAAAGTCCTGCGGAAGGCACAAGTCCTGCGGATGGCACAAGTCCTACGGAAGACCAAAACACTTGCTTGTACACCACGTAAATCAAGTCAACATGTCAAACACTAAAGTGATGTTATAAAGTCAACTTTTGCAGACGACTTCACTTTAGTCAGAGAACGTCACATCAAGACATTCTCTGAGTAAATTTCTTACCATGATAAGAAAGTTACTGTTACCATAACAGTAAAACCCTCAGCCTATAAATACGAGGCATAGGTGCACACCTTTAGGCACTGATTGCAACGGATTGCTACCGATCATAACCTAACAACAAACCCTAGCAACCCTAACATCAACCACAATAATACACACCAAATCATCCTCATTAAAACCCTAACAATCAATTATAGCAATCATTCAATCATTATTTGTTCAATTACAATCGTTAATCAGTATTAACGTAAAACTTTTGAACCAAACGTGATTGTTCATTTATTACGTTCATCTGTTTACATTTATCTGAATTGTTCTTCGTTGATTCATATTACGATTGTTATTTCATCATCAATCAATTAAACAACAAGCAGTGATAATTCCACGATCACTATTCGTGCAATCTAACCTGATTATTCCTTTTTTGATCCTTGGATTCACAATGTTGTATGAAGAGCCTAAACCCAAAATGATGACGGGAGGGAGGTATTTCGCTTAAGCGTCAAACCATTCGTTTAGATTCCAATTTTGTAGTGGCATGTCATTTTTTGTCGTAAAGTTTTTAAAATTTGTGTTATCGAATTCCCCTCCCATATCGCATTGGAATGATTGTTTTTTCATGTGAAATTCGGTTTCAATATATTTATGGCCAGTTTGTCAAAAGTTTCTAATTTGAATCTCAAGGATAAACCCATGTATATTGTGTGAAATTATCCGTTAACACCATATAGTATTTCTAGCCAACAATTTTTTAAATTGGTGAAGTCCACAAATCACAGTGTAATATGGCAAATGGTAATAGATCAATAGAATCCAAAAACGGTAAACGTTTATGTTTGGATAACTGACAAGCATGAAAAAAACACGTAGAATGTAACTTGTTGTAAGAAATAAAATTATTAATATGAACAAACTCCATGATAGGTTGTCCTGGGTGTCCAAGACGGTTGTGCCAAAAGGATGAGTCTTTATTGGAAACAAGACAAGCAATAAAGACGGAAGCTTTAGTGGTGAGTGGATAGAGATCTGTTGAGCTGTCATTATGACTTAGGATCGTGCCATCCGTAAAATCCTTTACAGAAAAAGCAAATAGATCAAATTCAATAGATGTATAATTATTAATATTTAATTTACGACAGATGGAAGATTTTTGATGATGTCAAGATTGAACAAGACTGAGTTTAGATGTAGGGGTTTGGAGGATGAAGGGATGGTGGAAGATCATATGAATAGACATGCATACTTCGTCATCGGTTATGAACCAACGATCTTTGCGGTTGTTGTGCTTAGCAACCTCCTTTAAACCTTTTGTTTGTGCTAAAGTTATCCAACCACACTTTATTCTCCAAGTTATGCAATAAAGTGAACTAAATCACAATGAATGGCATTGAGTGACCATTGAAGGGGAAGGGGATTGATACTGCCGTCGAGTAGAAGGGGAAGGGGATTAGAAATGGCTATTGAATTAAGGGGATGCGATGTGAAGGCGAATAGGAAGGAGAATCAATCAAAACATACGAAATGAAGGGGAAGGAGAAACCTATGCGAAGCGTATGTTGAATGTGAAAACCCTCAATGTCTTTAAATATGTGAAATACCCTTGTTGTGTTCACGTCTTATAATTTTATAAAATACCCCCTTTATCAACTTCAAATGTTTATTAAAATAGTATATATAGATAGGATAAGCTAGTTAACAACTATTTAGTTTCATGTTTTAATTATTTAGCTTTAACCGATTGTTTCATATGTTTAAAAAGTCGAAATTACTTAAAACTCTTAAACTTATATAAAATATTTTTTTTATTTTACTCATATGTATTATAATATAATATAAGTATGTTTCTATATAATTTTTTATAATCAAGCTGCCTAATGTTAATTTTAATTTGTTTTAATGGACATAAATTTTAATCAAAAACAAAAACATGTCATCAAAGCTACTACTTCATGATTAGGTTTCTTATAAATTGTTGTGTTTATTGTTTTTATTTTGTTCGTTGTAACATTTTTAATTCATCCGGACATAATACTTATTTTTCCGTCATCAAGGCCCACGGCCCGCTCGAGTTTTTGTAGTAAATAAATATATCGGTAAATAAATATTAATATTAATTATATATGCACTGAATGAAACACAGGTTAATCGGAATTATATTCTTTGTGCTAGCATTTATTCATTGGTGTGCATTCGAGGTGAGTTTCACGGCCTCTATTTACTCTTTTTTCTTTTTGGTGGAGAAAACATGCAAACAGATTTACATAAATGGTTGTAGTATTATTGATATCGCTTGTTATGTTAGTGCAAAACACACAACATGTCCTGACACACTTGAACCGTTAGTAATAGGATTAGCGAGGTAATTTTGAGTAGTACTACTGGATCTGACAAACCCCGCCCAGGCTAATCACGCTAGCTTGATTGGAGGTCAAACGGGTGCTTAATTGACCTAACATTTTAAACAAACACTTGAAGTGTAATTATTGAGTGGAGTGAAGTGTAAAAGTAAATACCAAGTGGTCCTTCCATGGAAAAGCATCTTTCCTTCAAGACCAGATCATTCATTGTGTTGGAAGTCAAGACACTTTGCCCATCTTCCCCAGAAAGATGAACACCAGATTGCCCACTATAAACCCTAAATCACTCTTCTCTTTCTTCACGATTCTTTCCATATGTCTCTATGTAACACCAGTCATCAATTCACGAACCATACGAAATATCGTTTCTCCTTCACACCTATCTGACGATTCATCCGTCACATACCTATGGCCGTTGCCTTCAGAATTCACTTCCGGTAACGAAACCTTGGTGGTGGACCCTGAATTATCCGTCTCCCTCTTGGGCAATGGTGGGAATTCTGTCATCGTTAAAGAAGCGTTTGCGAGATACAAAGCCATCATATTTAAGCACGTTAAGTCTGGAGTGACGAACAGTTTGGAGTTTGATATCAGTAAAATTACTGTTATTGTTCACTCTAAAGACGAAGAGGTGAGGTTATTGAACTTTTGGTGGAAGTGTAATAGCCTGAATTCATGTTTTTCCCTTCAAAGAGTGAACTATTTGCTGTTTGAATGTGGTGTAGCTTCAACTAGGTGTTGATGAGAGTTATACGTTGCTGGTTGCGAAGAATAATGGGCTTTCGATAATCGGAGAGGCTACCATTGAGGTAAGTTCGCATGTGTATCTGTTATTCATCAATTGAGCTCTATAAACAATTGAGGGTAGAGTTTCACAAATTGCAATTCATTTCCCATATATTATGTATATTTCTGCTGCAATGTCAGCAAGCGATTTTTATGAGTAAATATTCATGGAGGTAATATGCAAGGTTTAAAAGTACGGAATCGAGCCTCGAGCCGTTTTCCCTTCGCCTCATGAGGCGTAAGCCTCGAGGCGAACCGAGGCGTAACACACTAATTTCGTCATTAGATTCATCAAAAACATCAAAAACACATTAAAAAGACATGGATCGAGAATAAACATTGAAACACCCTGAGGCGCAGGTTTTCTTACCGCCTCAGCCCAATGAGGCACACGTACAAGAGAACCCCCTGAGGCGCCGCCTGATGTGGTTTTTTGGGCGCCTCGCCTCGAGGCGCACGCCTCAACCGATTTTTAAAAACATGGTATTATGTAGTGTTTTGGTTTAAGCTGGTACACCAAATTATCAAACTTTTTAATTAATATTATGTCCAATGCAGGCAAACACAGTTTATGGTGCACTGCGAGGATTGGAGGTATGAAGTACATAACAGCTCATAATGTTGTCTAATTGTTTTAAACCTACGGATTGCCCCTCACATTGTTTTTTTGCATACGTTTATCCTATGTGTGTTGCAGACTTTCAGTCAATTATGTGGTTTTGATTATGGAACTAAAACTGTACAAATATACAAAGCTCCATGGTTTATTAAGGACAAACCAAGATTTGAGTTTCGTGGGCTTTTGCTTGGTATATTACAATTCCTTTCAAAGTTAAATGTTAAGTTCGCCTTGTTTAACATGAAAAAGAAAAAGATAAAGTATAATGCTTGCTGCATCTTTGCTGGTTTTGTTATGATTCTGGACGGGGTTTGCCTTATTCCACAGATACTTCAAGACACTATTACCCAATTGACATAATCAAGCAAATAATCGAATCTATGTCATACGCCAAACTTGTAAGTTACTCCTTGCTGTTTGGACTTTCGATATTTATGATCTCTATTTATTGTTGGGTTTCCCTTAATTTCATAACTTTAATATAACTGCGCATATTTCTGATATTGTGACTTTTGCTCAGTAGAATGTTCTTCATTGGCACATTATAGATGAACAGTCATTTCCTTTAGAAGTGCCTGCGTATCCAAAGCTATGGAAAGGTTCATATACAAAGTGGGAACGGTATACTGTGGAAGATGCTTCTGAAATAGTTAAGTAAGACTCTGTGCCTATCATATATGATTATCATGGGATCTTTATATTCTTGGTTGAATATTTAAAAAAATGCTATCTAAAGTACAGAAAATAATCTCTGCCAATTCTTATGATCTCTTAACACATGCTTTAACATATAGCTTTTGTTTTTGCATAACTAAAAGTTTGTCTGTTGTTTCATGTTTCCCTGATGATGTTACTGTAAAGCTTTGCGAAAATTAGAGGTACCCTTTTATCATTTACAGCTCTTAAGTTCCAACAATCCACTTGTGAATAGTTTTTTATTAGTTTCTTGTGTTACAATGGTGCCTATGTACTCATATACAGGCATAGTCATTACTGATCGCTAGGTTACATGACATTTATGCCTCTCAACATCTATTATGCTTCCTCTTTCCGAGTTAAAAAGTTTTACTTATGAATGCTAAGATATTGGGGGACATTATCTCACTTATTCTGCATATCTGATCATCACATGGGGTTTCAAATATTAAAATCATGAAAACTTGTTAGATATTTTGGTAAAATAAGGATTGTTAAAGTACAGTCATTTAAATAAGTTAACATGATTGTAATAATTTATATGTGGTGTTTAGTTTTGTTAAGATTGGTCTGATTTCTTGACTATATCGAGTTTTTAATGACAGGTATCAATGTTATGGCAGAGGTTGATGTTCCTGGTCATGCAGAATCATGGTAACTGAGATTGATGATCCACATTCTTGATTATGTTTTTTGATTACACAGGATAGTTGACTTCGTGCTGCGTTAGAGTAGGATACATTTAAACAATGAATGTGTTTTGTAACCAGGTTGTTAATTTTATCCACAATTGCTCTTTATATAAATGTGCTTTAATGTGGTGCTCAGTTTCACCATGTAAACATTATGCAATTTGTTTTTTTTTATTTTTTGTGTACTTGTATTTTCTTCAACTTTCTATCTATGATGTAGACCATATTAGAACGTAAGAAGCATTGTAAGGTTCAATTAGGCTTATTTCAAACATGTTCGTGCATAGTGAACGATCAACTAGGACTAGCACATTATAATGTTTTTAGCGCAGTAAAGAAAAATATATCATTTTTATGGACTTATTGTACTCTAATTGGTTATGTAAGGTGGACTGGCACTTACATAAATTAGTTTATTGATATTGATAACCATTAGTTGAGCTGCTTTCCATGCAGGGGTACCGGATATCCTTATCTTTGGCCTTCATCTTCATGTAGAGAACCTCTGGATGTTTCAAAGAACTTCACTTTTGAGGTGCTTTCTGGAATTTTACAAGGTTAAGCTTTGTTTCTGATTACTCAATATGTCTGTATCTATTAATTTTTTAAGGTTTATAGCATGTTGTTAACTGATGCTTTATTTGTATAATTCAAATTGATTGTATGAACTCTTAACTGTCAAACTCAATACTTTCTTAACATCTCATTCTCATTTTTTCCAGACATGCGAGATATATTTCCCTTTGAGCTCTTTCATTTAGGAGGTGATGAAGTCGATACCGGTTCGTAAACTTTTCATCATCATGCTTTCTCGTGAAATAATGATGATCCGGCTAATATGAATAATTCATTGTTGTCTTACACAATCTGCATTGGTGCAGATTGTTGGAAATCTACCCCACATGTGAAGCAATGGTTAAACCTTTATCTTTATATCATATTCTTGTCTTCCTATATTTTTGTAATGATTATAATAATGACTTTGCTACATTTTTCTTATCTGTATCTGTAATTCTTTGATTATAGGCTCCAGGAGATGAACATGACCACTAAGGATGCATATCAGTACTTTGTGATCAAAGCTCAAGAGATAGCAATAGCCAAAAACTGGACCCCGGTCAATTGGTATGTTAGATGTTTAACTTTTTGATACCAAATTAGCATTTAAATAAATTCAGTACACCCTTTGTTCCAGAAGAAAGTAACCCACATCTTATCCTCTTCTGGGCCAGTCAAGATTTGACTTTATCAGTCAAGATTTGACTCAGAATTGAAAATTAATGGTTACCACATTGCAGTATATAAGTACTGAACATCAGGACATTAGATATTATTATATAAAAATGGCAGGAAGGATAAATGTGATGACAATTATACAAAAAAATTTTATTAATTCTTTCTACACAGGGAGGAAACGTTCAACACATTTGCTGAAAAGCTTAATCCAAAGACCGTTGTGCATAACTGGTGAAGTTTTCCATTTCTTTTTTCCTGTTTTAATCTAGTTTAAAAGAATCATATTTAATTAGAGAAGTGTTATATTGTCAGGTTGGGACCAGGTGTCTGTCCAAAGGTGGTTGCACAAGGGTTTAAATGCATATACAGCAATCAAGGGGTTTGGTATCTTGATCATTGGATGTCACATGGGACGGTTTCTATGATGCTGAACCTCTTGAAGGGATAACTGATTCTGTGAGCAGAAACTTGTGATTGGTGGAGAAGTTTGTATGTGGAGTGAGACGGCCGATCCTTCAAATGTTCAGCAAACAATATGGCCGCGTGCTGCTGCTGCTGCAGGTAGGTCTTGAGTTCTCTTTATATCCTCTTCAAACAGCACATTTAAACACCATCTCTTACAGCCCTTCTTATTATCCGGTTCTGATTATTAATATAACGTTATCACATAATCACATTCAAAGACGCTCGACCAAACACCGTATTGCAACTTACACTTTGGTTTTCTTTTGCATCCTAGAGCGGTTGTGGACCTCAAAGGAAGCTGCACCCACAAGCAACACCTCTGAGACTGCATTAACCAGGTTGCAGTACTTCAGGTGCCTGTTAACTAGGCGCGGTGTTCAAGCTAGCCCGGTAACAAACCTATATGCTCGAAGCCAACCTTATGGTCCAGGATCATGCTATGACCAGTAACTCAATGTGCACCCAATGCCTGCTTCTTAAAGTTGTATATTGTGGTGGTCCGGCCAAGTGCTTCCCAGACAGCCGGATGGATAACCGTCATGATGCATGTTCATGGCGTTCGTGCTATATTTTCAATTATGATAAGCAAATGTGTGTGGTGTGAAACTGAACTTTTCCAGTTTGTACTTGTGTCTTGTTGTGGGCCATGATGTTGTAGACTCTGTGTTTACTGGATATGTTGAATTTTTAAATGTAATCTGTTTACATTTTCTTTAAATTTAATCAATTTACATTTTCGTGGATGTTTGAAAGTTCTAATAAGTTGCTTTATAAAAGGTTGTGTTTCATTTGTGGGGTAATTTATTTCTAGTTAACTATACGTAGTCGAGGTGGGGGAAAAACTGGTTTGGCAACCGGTTTAGAAAAAAAAAAACCCAAACCGATTTCAAACCGGCCCTGCCCGGCGGTTTGGGTTCGGTTTCTAAGGTCCAACCTTCAAATCGGTTTCTAAACCGTTCCGGTTTCAAACCGGTCTCAATCTGGTTCACAACCAGGTTCCTAAACCGGTTCACGACCCGGTTCTCAAACAGGTACCCCAAACTGGTTTTCAACCCGGTTTTAAAAATATAGCCGTTGTATAACGGCTTTATAGCCGTTTTACAGGGTTTTTTGACCTTTTTTTGTAGTTTTTTTACCATTATACCCCTATTAGGTTAGTGTGTGTGTGTATATATATATATATATATATATATATATATATATATATATATATATATATATATATATATATATATATATATATATATATATATATATATATATATATATATATATATAATATATATATATATATATATATATAGGGTTAGGATCATTACAGAACCACTTTTTATTTTCAGAACTACAGAACCATTGATTTACATAAATGTATATTAAGTCTGGTAATACTTGACCTGTTTTACATATGTGTATATCAGACATGAACAATTAACTATAAAAAAACAACTATATATATATATATATATATATATATATATATATATATATATATATATATATATATATATATATATATAATATATATATATATATATATATATATATATATATATATAATATATATATATAGGATCAGGATCATTATAGAACCGTTTTTTATTTTCAGAACCAAAATAACCATTGACTTACATAAATGTAAATTATAAACCATTGGTTTACATAGATGTAAGTTAAACCTGGTGATATTTAGTTTTTTTTATAGTTTATTATTCATGTCTGATATACACATATGTAAAACAGGTCAAGTATTACCAGACTTAATATACATTTATGTAAATCAATGGTTCTGTAGTTCTGAAAATAAAAAGTGGTTCTGTAATGATCCTAACCCTATATATATATATATATATATATATATATATATATATATATATATATATATTGAATGTTTTGCTTGAACCACAACTTCTCTCTGCTCTCAAATAACACAAAAACACACAATACCTACCTTCTCTTAGAAAAAACTCTCTCAAAACTCTTTCAAATTGCTTTCATCAAGTGCTCAATCATCCGTTGGTTGTGATGCATCTTCAAGCAACGTGGTGGTAGCAATCCTTCCTACGAATAGGAACCCCAAAATATGATGCAATTACGATTTATTCAAATGGCTGGCAGTCCGAAAAAGGGTCCTTACAAGTTTTGTCATAAGTTTTTCAAAAAAGATGCAAACACAACATTGAAAAACCACATTGCACATAAATATTGTAAGGCGTTGAAAGGTGAACCGTCTCAAGATCAAGCTTCGATGACAAACAAACGAAATGTTTGGGCTTATAACGTGGATGCGGTTCGGGAGCAAATGAAGCATTTTGTAATTCAAGAAAGCTTGTCATTCAAACATTTCGACAACGAACGTTTAACTCGACTCATTCAACGAACTCTCCAACCACGTTACACCAATGTAAATCGTGTTACTCTTCGAAAAGATTGTTTAAAAATGTGGAAAAAAAAGCTAAAAATGAATAAATATCCTATTTTGAAAATTTACAAAACTAGTGATGTTTAGTCGACTCCTCATGGTTTACCGAACTCGTACATTTATGTCACCTGTCACACCCTCAATTTCCACAAACGGGGTATTACCGTTAGACGTGTGACTTCCAGGATCTCAGCCACTAGTTACACCAAACGACACGTTAATTGTAAAACATAATTCATTTTTGAAGTTTGATATTACCAAAGACCAAGTTTTTAAAGTAAACATAACAGAAGTTGCGGAAGCATAATAAATCTTAATTGTTTAAATGGCGCAACACGCGCAAACCGAATAAATGAACGTTATTGAAAAATATTAAATAAGCCACGTGAGATAGTAAATGCATGAATGAATGCTCCTAATCGTGCGCGTCTTGTGAACCTGAAAGAAACATGCTAAAGTGTCAACACAAGGTTGGTGAGTTCACAGGTTTTGATAAACAGAACATAAAGTAAACCGATACAGTAAACAAAGTAATATCAGTAGGTAGCTAGTCTACTAAACCAGTTACTCAGTGTATGATGAGTTCGCAACCGAAGCTGACAATCGAAACTGAACGCCTCGGCTGTGAATACCAGGTCACAGCAACAGAACTTAGGTCAATTAAACACCCGTTTGACGAACGTTGTGCTAGCGCGACTAGCCCGGGTGGGGTTTGTCAAACCCAGTAGATCTACTCAGAATTGCCTCGCTATACTACATACATTAACGGTTCGAGAGTGAGGACTTAAGTGGTATCACACTAGTAAACAGGTGATATTACAATAATACTGATCAATGTAAATGAAATTGTTTCCACGTTTCTACTTGCGTAGTAACGGACCGAAGGGCAAAGTATACGAACATAGTATCATGTATATGCAGTATCACAACAATCCAATGTAATGTAACGTTTATGAAAACATGTTTCTCTCCCCCGAAAATAGTATAAAGTAAAAGTGAGGCTGTAAACTCACCTTGAATTGATGTAATGAAAGCAACAAGAGCATCAAAGAATAAAGCGATACACGATCAAGCACGAGCAATACCTATTACGGATTGTAACTAAGTCTTTGAAATGTATTCAATGCGAATAGATATATTTGGTCGAATTTGGATCGGTTCGGTTTGACGCAAACGATTATATATATATATATATATATATCTGTGTGTGTGTGTGTGTGTTTGAGTTTAATTATAAACTAGGATTCAACATCTGATAATGTTTAAATATATTATGTATATATTCTTTGTAATCTTTCGAAATAATTATTATTACGATAACGTATATCCGGTAATTATTTATTAATCTAAACGTTCGTTACCGTTGTGAATCCATGGATCGCGATTCAGGAATTACCAGTATTAAAATAAATCAATTTAATGATCGCGGAATTATCACTAATTGACGTTTAATTGTTTTTAATGATTAATGATGAACACAACCACAGAAACACAATAAATACGAAATCAATAATAATTCAAATGTATTTCATTAACTATACTGTAATGATTACAAAAGAATAATAATGAATGACTATGAACAATCGAATTCTGTGAAACGAATAATGTTTGATGTTGATGTGACGGCAGCTAGGGTTGCACAATGAACTCTTGACAGCCGTAATAATGATTGATTGTGTTCTCCGAGATGTGAAACCTAGGACTCATATTTATACACGGTTTGAGTCGGTTAAGGAAACACCGGATCTCTCGGGATTTGTTATTGATTGTGTTGACTTGTTTGACTTCTTGGGATTAGCAATCGCACAAGTATAATGTTCTTCCACAGCAATCTTCTCGTCCGCAGAACATTTGTTCTTCCGTAGATGATTTAGTCTTCCGTAGCAAAGTTGTTCTTCCGTAGGAAATTCTTCTTCCGTAGGAGTCTTCACTTCATGGTACTTGATCATCCGCAGGAATATTGTACTTGGTCATTTGGTCTTGTAAGAAACATATCTACGGATTAATAAAATTGTTCATCCGTAGATGTTTCATACACTTGGTCAATTCCATGAATCCATCCAAGTATATTGTTTTTCCCTGTCAAGTCACAAATCAACACACATATATATGGGGTTATCCTATAGATTCAAAGCACATATATATATATATATATATATATATTTTTACTGTTACAAGTATTAATTACAAGACTTGATTTTCAAGTACTAAGCCTATACAAAATTGATCTAGCCCTATACACACTAGACCTAACAATACTCCCCCTTAGGCTTAGCTCCTTGTAATCAGTCTTTTAACACTGCAAGCTCCTTGACTCTTGCTATCATTTTATTGTAGAAGTAAGATACAACAGTTTTCTGATCATCATATTTGTACTTAATCTGCATCCTGCTGATCTTCTTCAGTGTGTCATAACTGAGTCCCAAAACATCTTCTTCTGTAGTGAGTGTTTCCACTACTCTATCATTATGCACTATTTCTAATTCATCTTCTTCAGATATTCTGAGCTCAGACACTTCAGCTATCATTGTTCCTTTTAGTAGCCCAGCCTCATGCTTCCTCTCTTGTGTGCCTTTGCATGCAGTTTATCTATCACTTGAATCATATGCACATACAAGCAGAGATCATTCTGGGCTTTTTCATCTGTTAGTTTTGGGAAGAATTTATCATGAAGATATGAAGTGTAGCTTGGGTGTAGCATCTTTATCTCTACTGGATCAAAAATCCTGATCTTATCAGCCTTCTTCCCATCAGCATTTCTCAGCAATACCATCTCTTATTTCTTTCAACATATCCCCACTCTGTGATGGGATAAGTGAATTGATTTCCTTTAATGCTTTTGATGGTATCTGAGCTTTTGTCACAACCAACTCTCTTTATCATATCATCATCTACAAGAGATGAGACTTCAGCTGTTCTTCTTTTCTTGCTTTGTTTGAATCTTTTGTGCTCCTTATCATCTTTCTTTGCTTGTATGAGCACATCATCAGAAAATCTGGTCTTCATACCATTTACAGCTGCAGAGAAGTCTCTCCCCTAAGATGGATTGGATAGTTGGTTATTGGGATGCTTTGTAAATCCCTGATGTCTTGCTCCGGAAGACTCAACAAAGCTTCCACATCATGGAAGTATTGAATTCTTCCAGATGTCCTCTTATTACTGCACAATCCCAGTCTGGATCATATTTCCAGGCCATAATCCTGTGTTCTTCCACAGAACTGGGAGTTGTGATGTGATCGTACAGTTCAATAAGAGATGATTTCTTCTCAGTAATCTCTCGAACTGTTGTTCCCAGAGGCCATACCTTTCCGGGGATTACAGCCCTTGGCTCTCTGATTAGTTTTCCTTTTTCCTTGTGCTGATCTTTTGGTTCAACAGTTACTGGATCAGCAGCAAGTTTGCTTTGTTCTTTTGGATGTGGAGCAGTGGTTCTGAACTTAACTCCAGATTCCAGTTCCACTTTCATCACATGCTCCATCATCCTCCGTAGTTTCCAGTGGTTCTGCCTTTGAGCTCATGCGGTTTGTAGTTGTGACCCTGTAACCAGCAAGTCATATTGTACTTGGTGAGTTTTGCTGTGTCACAGTGGCCTAAATCCTTCCTTATCTTCTCCAATGATTGAAAGTTGTAAAGGCTTCATAATCACAGTTTGGGATTATGAACCTTGCAAACTCAAATTCTTTCAGTGCATTCTTTATTTCTGATGTGTTCATCCTCTCAACCATGTCATATAGAAAACCATGGTTGATGAGGGTCATAAACATGCTCGAATCAGGCCTCTCTTCCATTATGTCAACTGTTGTTAGAAGGTCATCGGCCTTTCCACCCTTTTCTCCAGTGGGGGACTCAATTCTTGTCAGTTCCTCCCACTCTTTCTCACTGTCATCATCATCAGTGGATTGTACCTTCACAGTAGACACATCTACTGAAGGTGTAGGTGCAGGGGATGGAAGTTTTGCTTTCTTTGGAGAGCTTTCAGCTTCATGTTTCTTTTCAGTTGCTCCCATGTATTTTCTTTTCCGGGTGTATGGAATCATTTGCTTAGCAGCTTCACCCGTCTGTTTTGGTTTATCAATACTTGGGGCATCTTTTGTTTGCAGATCAGATATTTTCTTTTTCAGCTCTGCTATTTCTGCATCTTTCTTTTTGAGCAGTTCAGAATTCTCATTTTGTTCAGTCTTCAAAGAAGCCTCCAACTCTTGTTCTCTATTCAACAATGCATCAATGACTTCACTGTTGCTTAGAGCATCTTCTCTCAGCCTTTTCAGTCTAGCATCTTTCTCCATCAGCTTTTCATCTTTTTCTTTGATTATACCTTTCAGCTCTTGTATTCTTTCTTTTCTCTTATTTGATTTGAGTACTAACTTGTTGTACTCAGCAACCAGATAGCTTTTGCTGACAGGAATGTCATTGTCACTTAAATCATCTTCATGGTATGCAATGACATCCTCAGCAGATCCTTGTACTTCCTCATGCTCATCAGCAATTTGTTCATCTTTCAATGAAGATATGGGCTCAGTATGTGCTGATGAAGCATGTTCTTCTGTGTGTGTTGGTGAGATGGGAACATTGCTGGCTTGAGATAATATCTCTGTATCTCCTGAGTGTACAGAGTGTGCAGACTCAGTTATCTCAAAAGGCTCGGTTCCAGCACTTTCCGGGGATGCATGTTTTGAAGATTCTGGTGGTGGTAGTACAGGGGATTGAGCTTGAAGTGGAGAGAAAGGTTGAGTGTGATGTGATGATGACTGAGAAGCTGATGATGATTGTTGTTTGGCTGGGGATGTTGGCTCAGTGCTTTTGGTGGATGATGATGAGATTAGCAGAGGTGATTGATATTGATGAATTGGTGAGATTGGTTGGGTGTTCAGGCTTGTTGGTGATTGTGCTTGTTGAGGGGGTGTTTGGCTAGGTGTTTGATGTTAGAGTGGTGGAGTTTGGGTTGATGATTGTGATGTTGATTGGTGTGGTGAGTGAGATGCTTGTGCAGAATCAGCAGATGATTCTGCTTCTTCTGCCCAAGCCAACTCTTGTGGCAAGTCTGCTTCTGGATCTAATACATGTGCAAACATTGGCATATCTTGTCCCTGGTACTTTCCACTAAGCTTGTTTAGCACAGATTTGCTCAAGTGTGCTTGCACAAACACATTCCCAACTCTGTCCACCCCAGGTAGTTCTGAGTTGATCACCAGTTGCAGGAATCTGGGAACATATACATCTTGTCATTCTTCTGCAGTTTGACTTGTTCACTCAGACAATTGAAGATGTATTTTGTGTAGTTGTAAATTCTCCCCTCAAATATCCCAATAATCCCAGATGATATGTGCCTGGAGAATCTGTCCAGTCCCGACTTCCTGTTTGACAAGCATTTCAGGTAGGTATGACACAAAAATCTGTATGGTTTGCACAGCCTACCCTTCTTGATTTCCCCTTTTTCGTAGTCACCATCATACCCCATCAGATTGAAAATTTTCTCAATGTATTCATTCTCGAATACATCAGGGTGACCTCTCTCTCTATCACCCAGTTCCAAGCATCTTCGTAAGATGTTTTCAGTGATTCGAAGACGCTTGTTCCGAATCTCAGCCACAATCACTTCTTCATCATCTTGTTCTTCAACTCGTGCTGAGTTCCAGAAATCGATTATGTGTGCCTGATGGATCACAGGCTCAGCCGTCAAGGCGTAGAAGGGCCTTGATCGTCGGAGATATCTGATGATATCTCGACATCCTTCCGCCGCCGGATCATCAGCGTTTAAGAACGCGCACATATTATGTTCTTTGGCGAATCTATTATCCATCTGTAAAGAAAATCAAGTTAGAAAACATGCAGTTGAATTGTTTGAGTGTCAATAACCGATTAAACAGTTTCTTACTGATGTTTAAGACATGATTTACCTTTGCAATAACAGTAATTTATTACAGGATAATGTTGATGATGTGTTCTTGGAAACGGATATTTTGAAATTTGAAAAAGAGGGAAAATGGGCGATTTTCTAGGTTAAAAGTGAAAAAGTGCTCTGTAAAAAAATCTGAAACCTTATTTATAGGGGAACATATTAATTTCTTTTATTAATTATGTTCTTTTATTAATTATGTTGGGCCCACTTCCATTCATTCCTATCCGCATACCAAGTGTTTAGAATGCATTATCTCTTCCGCAGAGCATCTGCGGAACCTTGACATCTGCGGATGTCAACATCTGCGGAACCTTAATATCTGCGGATGTCTTAACATCTGCGGATGTAAAAGTTCAAACAATGCATTTGTTTTGCTGCTGAATCAGAAATCACATAATACTTCTACGGATGAGGTATTACTGAAACTTCTGCGGAACATAGAAAGTTTAAAAACTTTAAATGTATGATATCTACTGAGTAGAATCAAATGTTGATGTTGGACATTGTTGACTTTATTTGCATGGCAATTAAGTACAGAGAAGCAAGTTTCCTGTATCCTGCATTCAAGTTAGTGCTCAAGTTCCAATTCCTTCAAAGTAATTCAGATCAATTATCAGCTTTTATTGTTTTTCATGCATGAACTACTCCCCTAAATTTGTGATTAATATGAGACTGTTATATTTATCATAAATTTAAGTTGTAAACAGGCATGACAGGCATATGACAGTCTAAATGATAGAGAGTCAGTTGAGATAACAATTAAACATCTGACAAACAGGTACATGCATGCATATATATATAGAGGGATCATACTATAACTTTGCTTCTGCTGATGTTAATTAGTTGATTCAATACATACTTGATTGCAAGTATATGGATCCACTTAAATTCAAACATGAGTACTGTATCAACTAGGCATGCTATTTATCATGTTGTGAAGTTTGTTAATCAGTAGCAATCATGAGTCCCACATTCAATTATCATTGTAGTATGTCTTCCGTAGGTGAGGCAAATCACTACAGTCCACACTTAATGACTATGTACATTAAGTTATAAGTTCTATCTTGAGACAAATTTCAGTCTCATGAATGCTTTGATGTTGAAGCTCTTTGACTTGATGTACAATGGATCACAAGTGATTCCTTTTTAGAGCTGAAATATGATCTTCATAGTCACCAGGTCTTTACTTTCGTAAAACAGAGGTGAACTTTAACCCAGGTCTTTGTTTACACAAAACAGAGGGAGAATGAAGATCACACTTGTTAATCACATTCCCAGGTCTTTGTTCACACAAAACAGAGGGAATATGACTTTGCAAAGATAGAAGATTATAAAGTATTTTACATAGTGTGCTTGTGTAATTGATTTGATCACATCAGGAGAGAACATACCTTCCTGATTCTCAAATGGAATCC
Organism: Flaveria linearis; assembly: GCA_024085815.1. Classification (NCBI taxonomy): domain Eukaryota; kingdom Viridiplantae; phylum Streptophyta; class Magnoliopsida; order Asterales; family Asteraceae; genus Flaveria; species Flaveria linearis. The sequence goes on along the minus strand of JABSNV010001379.1, from coordinate 55,570 downwards.
TCACAGACAGTTACCTCATGCTTTTAGTTTGGCATGCTCTTAGCTTTGTGTCCACTCAAGATGAACCTAATCACATATCAGTATGATATAAGTCAGATTGAGTGTTGTTTGTTTAATATCCAAGTATAGTCTACTATCATTTCCCGTATATAATGCATGTATAGATGTTTGCTCAGTCATTTAAGTTATCCTTAATGATTACTTTGCACAAAGTCAGTCATATGCTTTTGTTGATTTATTCTAAGTTAATCATCCCCAAAGATTCTATCAGAAAATTAAATCTAACAGAATCAAATGCTTTAGTGAACAAATCAGCAAGCTGATTGGTTGTGTCTACTTTGACTAACTTGATGAGACCCTTTTCAGAGCAATCTCTCAGAAAATGGTATCTGATTTCAATATGTTTTGTTTTACTATGTTGAACTGGGTTAGCAGTGATAAACATAGCAGCTGAATTATCAATATGAATTGGTGTATGAATGAAATTGTAACCATAATCAAGTAATTGGTTTTGCAACCAAAGTACTTGAGAGCAACCTGCTGAAGCAGCTATGTACTCTGCTTCAGCTGTGGATACGGATACATTTGTTTGCTTCTTGCACTGCCATGAAACAAGTCTTGGTCCTAAAAACTGACATCCACCAGTTGTGGATTTTCTGTTGTTGTTGCACCCTCCATAGTCACTATCTGAGTAGGAGTAGAGGCTAAAATCTCCATCTTTGGGATACCAAAGTCCCAATGCAGGTTTGCCTTTCAGGTATCTGAAAATTCTCTTTACAGCATTCAGATGTGACTCCTTTGGGTCTGATTGATACCTGGCACAAACACAAACAGCAAACATGATGTCAGGTCTACTGGCAGTTAAGTACATTAATGAACCGATCATTGATCTATACAATCTTTGATCTACGGATTTGCCAGCAGGGTCAGGCACAATCTTGTCTATTGTTGATGCTGGTGTCTTGCATGAAGTGGAATCAGCAAGATTGTACTTCTTCAAAATTTGATGAATGTACTTTTCTTGATTGATGAAAATGCCATCTGGTTTCTGATGAACTTGTAATCCAAGAAAGAATGTCAATTCTCCCATGGAGCTCATCTGAAATTCAGATTTCATCAAGTCTTCAAAGCTTTGGCACAGCTTCTTGTTGGTTGATCCAAATATTATGTCATCAACATATATTTGAACTACCAAAAGATCTTGATGTTCATGTTGGAGGAAGAGTGTCTGATCAATTGTTCCTCTCTTGTAGCCATTCTTCAGCAGGAATGATGATAGTGTGTCATACCACTTTCTGGGTGCTTGATGAAGACCATACAAAGCTTTATCAAGCTTGTATACTCTATGTGGATAATCAGGGTCTTCAAAACCAGGGGGTTGAGCAACATAGACTTCTTCATCAATCTTCCCATAGAGGAAAGCACACTTCACATCCATTTGATAGACTGTGAACTTTTTGAAGGATGCATAGGCTAGGAAAACCCTTATAGCTTCAATCCTTGCAACTGGTGCAAAGACTTCATCATAGTCTATTCCTTCTTCCTGGGTATAGCCTTGAGCAATGAGCCTAGCCTTGTTTCTCACTATGATACCTCTGTCATCCAGCTTGTTTTTGAATAGCCACCTTGTTCCAATTGGATGTTGACCCGTAGGCAAGTCTACAAGAGTCCACACTTTTTGTTTTCTGAATTGTTGTAGCTCTTCTTGCATAGCCTCAATCCAGCTGTTGTCTTTTAGTGCAGCTGTAATGTTTGCAGGAACTGTTTGGGACAAGAAGCAGTTGAACAAACAAATGTTTGCCACACCTCCTTTGTTCCTTGTAGTTCTTGTATTCAGATCTCCAATGATATTGTCTGTTGGATGAGACTTGTGGATTCTGCTTGTTGAGACAGCATCAACTGGAACTGTGGTGTCTAAGTTTGAGAATCCCATTGAAGCAGATGGTGTCAGCTGAGAGGTTGAGTCGATGAAATAATCAAAAGGCTCATTTTGATCAGCTTGTGGAGTTGCTGCTGGGTTGTCTTCTTCCGCAGGAAGTTCTACAGAAGTAGCATTTTGTTCTTCCGCAGGAGGTTCTACGGAAGCATCATTTTGTTCTTCCGCAGGAGGTTCTGCGGAAGCAGTATTTTGTTCTTCCGCAGGAGTAACTGCAGCATCTACGCACGTATTTTGTACTTCCGTAGAAGATGCATTACCATTCACGGATGAACATTGTTGTTTTGCAGGCATGTTTTGTTGATTTAACACTTCCTCTTTATCCCTTGGTTCAGCAGCTGAGGCAGGACTTACATCTGCGGATACGGATGCATCGGCGGATGTATGTGTGGATGTAACTTCATGCTGCTGACTTGATTCTTGCTGAGGTGCAGTTGAACGTTGTACCCTTGGTGGGTCAGCTGTCAGGGGCACTTCATTTAAACTTGGAGGCACAAATGGATAGCATGTATCCGCAGCACCTGCATTGATCAGATAACCAGTGTTAAATGATTCCGTTAATACATCTATATCAAATAACCAAGATGATCCTTTTACATTAGTAGTGAACATGGATTCATCAAAAGAAACATTGGGAGTCTCTTCAACTATGTTATGTTCTGGAATATAAACCCTATATGATTTAGAAGTGGATGAATATCCAACAAAGAAACCGTCATAGGCTTTTTCAGAAAATTTTCCCAATTGTTCTTTAGTATTCAAAACAGACACATGACACCCAAAAGCTCTAAGATATCCTATAAAAGGTTTCCTTTTAAATAAGAGTTCATAAGGTGTTTTATTATGTTCTTTGACTATCAAAGTTCTATTTTGAACATTGCAAGCTGTATTCACAGCTTCTGCCCAGAAAGTAATGGGCAACTGAGAATCAGCTAGCATTGTTCTGGCTGCTTCTATGAGTGTTCTATTTCTCCTTTCAGCCACTCCATTTTGTTGTGGAGTTCTTGGTGCACTGAATTGTCTTGCTATTCCTTTATTCCTGCAAAAATAATCCAAATCAGCATTAACAAACTCAGTTCCATTATCACTCCTAAAAATTTTAACTTTTAAATCAAGTTGATTCTCAATTTAATCACAAAGTCCATTAATGTTTAAGATGTTTCACTCTTATGTTTTCAAGAAGAAGACCCATGTGAATCTGATGAAATCATCTACTATCACCAAGCAATATTGCCTTTTTCCAATGCTCAACACATTGGTTGGACCAAAGAGGTCCATGTGAAGCAATTTGAGTGGTGTAGTGTTAGTGTTAATTGTTTTGGATTTATGAGACACTCGGTGTTGTTTCCCTTTATAACATGAAGAACAATGATTAGAACAGTGAAATTCTTTCTTTGGTAATCCAATGACTAAGTCATTTTTCACCAATTTATTCATGTTCTTCATGTTGGAATGGACAAGCCTTCTATGCCACAGTTGAGATTCATCTTCTGAAGATTTAGACAGCAGGCATGTCTCATGATTAGTGAGTGTTGTGTTGTTCATATCCAAGATATATGTGTTGCCTTTTCTTGATGCTTTGAGAAGGATCCAGTCTGCTGGAACTGTAAAACCTGGCTTAAGAATGTAACAGTTAGTGTTGTCAAAAAGTGTTAAGTAATTTTGATCACAAATTTGGGAAACACTAAGTAAATTATACTGCAGATTTTCACAGTAATTTACTTTTTCAAATGTTAACACACCATTAGTTACCATTCCTTCACCAACAATTTTACCTCCCTTCTTATCCCCACCAAATGCCACACAAGAGGCATGTTTATGTTTGAAGTCATGGAGAAGTGCACAGTTGCCTGTCATATGTCTGGAACAACCACTGTCAACATACCACTTGTTGTCAGCTCTCCATGATTGTTCCTGCATACAAAAAGAAATTAGTTACAATTGACAATCCAAGGCTTAATTGTCTTGGATTTGCCAGATGTGTCAACAATAGTTACTCCTTCATGAATTAATCTTGAAGTTTCATTATTAGTTGTTTCTTTTTGTTTTGATGGTTGTGAGGATGATTCTGTTGAAGATGAGTCAGGTTTCTGGATGCCTTCATGCTTCTCTGATTCTTTCTTCAAAGTGACTTGTTTTGGTTGGTATTTTAACTTTGGAGAGGATCCTGTAGTTTTGAAAGTTTCTTCATCTTTCAGCTTTGATTGAGACACAGGAGTTCCTTTAGCAAAGTTATCAAAGAAACCATCAGTTGCTTCACTTTGTTTATCTGTCAAATCCACCTTTTTGTGAGGTGTCTTAGACTGTATTGGTGCTTTCTTCTTCAAAGTCTTGTCCGCAGCAGAGGGTCTTTTCTTTGACTTTTGTTGTTCTTTCTAAATCTTTGTCTCTTTGTCACTTTCTGAGGCTTGAGAATCTGATTCAGATGATGTATCTTGTGACTTCTTTTTTCTCTTTTTCTTGTTCTTCTTATTAAAATAACATTCCTGAGTGGAATGGTTATTTTTGTCACATATGGCACAGTGTTTGTTGAAGAAACAATCATCAGTCATGTGATTGTTCATATTGCAAATGGAACAATAGCTGCTGAAATAGCATTCATCAGTATTGTGATTCTTCATATCACACCATTTGCAATATTTTTCTGAATTTTCTTCAGATTCAGCCTTCTTTTTATTGTTCTTTTTCTCATTTGCTGAAGCATCAGTTGATTTCTTCTTGTTTTTGTTTGGAGCATCATCAGCTGTTGCTTGTTTGCCTTTGGCTGCCATTTGTTGCTTCATATTTTCCCTTTTCTTTGCATGTGTGTGGGGCTCTCTTTTTACCTCGTCCGTAGGATCAGCTTCTCTCTTCCTTTGCTTTTCTTCGGATTCAGTGATTTTTGTCTTCCGCAGATGATCTACGGACTTGACAGTTTTTGCTTTCCGCAGATGTTCTACGGATTCTTCAGATTTGTTTTTCCTATGATCTTCAACACTTGAATTTTTCTTTTGCTTTGTTGAAGTTTGTTGTTTCTTACCTTTCTCTGAAGACAAAGGTATCTCAGAACTTGATCCGCAGCTATCAACTTTGTGAAGGTGCAGTTCTTGAAGTCCTTCATTTAATTCAGCAATCCTCTTGCAGATAGTCTTCAGCATGTTCCGTTGCTTTGGAGGATATTGCAGCTTTGCTTCTTCAAGTACCCGCGGAAGACCAGTTTCAACTTGAACATTCTTACCAATGTTCAGTTGATCAGTATCATGTTCATCAGAATCATCCAAGTCATCATACTTATCAAAATCTGATTCATTATGTTTAAGTGATTCAGATTCCATAGATTCAGTTTCACTTATCTCAGCTTTATGACTGTTGTTTATGTCAATTTTGGTGCTTTGCACAAAATGTTTTGACAAATTGTTAGTCATTGTGTCAGGTAAAGATGTGTAGTTATCATTAATAGGTGGTGCAACAGTACTATAACCCAACCCGGACCTGTTCTTTGATTCAATATGGGAGTTTAACAACTTCTCATATTGTTGAGATGATAATTGAAACTTCTGAAGTTTCACTTCAGTTGATGCATGATCAGCCATGGATTTTGTTAAGGAAGTGGTCAGATGCTCAACTTGGGCTTTTAGGCTGTAATTTTCAGAAACATATTTTTCTAAATCCTTTTGTAAAGAACTTATTTTGATTTGATATAATTTTTGTTCTCTTAAGTGTGATTCATTTAAAATCATAGTTTCCTTTACTTTATCAGCCAATTGTTGAGCATGGACTCTATATCGTTCAACTTCCTCAATACAGGATGATGAACATAACCTGTCTTTTACCTCTCTGGCCATAGGAGGAACTTTGTTTTCCATATGTGCCATTAGTGCTTGATTCTCCTCTATCACTTCCTTCTCATACAAACTCCAGTCACATGTGCCATCTTGAAGGATGATCAGCCCGGTCTCCTTAGAATTGCTTGGTCCTGCTGATGTATTTGTGGCTGGTGGGGATGTTAGTTGAGGTTGTCGATGCAGAGATCTTTGAGAGGTTGATTGCTGATACTGATGTTGTTGCTGCTGATTTTGTTGCTGCTGATGCTGATACTGCGGAGATGATTGTTGGTTGCATTCTCTAGAGAAGTGACCATAGAGATTGCACTTGAAGCATCTGACTTTTGATTTATCAACACCAATCTTTGAGTTTTGCTTGCTGCTGCTAGATTTTTATTTCTCCGTAGATATTGCTTAGCTCTGTAAGCAATCATTGCCATCTGTCATTGTAGATCCATCTCTTCTACTACATCAGGAGGGAGTTCCTCCAAATCTTGCTGACAGATGTTTGCTGATGTGAGTGAACTTCCAAGATATGCTTGAAAGCTAGAACTAAAGCTGCAAAGGCTGCTTTTTGTTCTTCAGAATCCAATATGAGAGTTATTGGTTCTGATTGTTTGTTATTTTGAGAAGAGTTTGCAGTTGCTGATGTTTCCCTTTTTTCTTCAGATCTTCCCTTTTCCTTTTGAGTTTTACTTTGAGATGATTTCTTAGTGGGTTTGGATGCATAGAAACTTACTTCCTCTTCATCATCACTCAAAGTACAAGAGTTATCACTTTCATTGTTTGAGATAAATGCACTTCGAGCATTTTTGGTTTCCTTGAAGTGATATGGTGAGACATGGGTTCTCACACTCTTGTTTCTTGATTGTTCATCCAGTTCAAGTGCTTCTACCTTAGCAACCAATGTATCCAGACCAGTTGTCTTGAGATCTATTGTATTCTTGAACATGGAGACAGTTTGCTTCCAACTTTCAGGCAAAGTGTGGAGCATCTTCTTGTTTAATTCCTCACTGGTATATTTCAACTCCAAGATGTTCATCTCAGTAACAAGTTGCATAAATCTATGGAGTTGCTGAGGAATTGATTCACCCTCAATATGATGAAAAGTTTCATACTGTGATCTAAGGGTGTCTTTCCTTATGCTTCGGATCTCATCACTCCCTTCACAGAGAGTGTGGAGTATCTTCCACAGGGAATTTGCTGTCTTGTAGTTTTCACACCTGATCAAGATTTCTTCTGGTAAAGCCATACTAAGCAAGCTATATGCTTTAATATCGACTTTGACCTTCTTGACATCATCAGGTGGCAGGTCTTTAGTGCTGAGTGGCTGATTTTTGTCATTATAATCCGGCCCAAGAGTGGGTGGAATATAAGGACCTTGAGTGATGGACTCCCACAAGTCAGAATCTGTATAGTTCATGTGATTCCTGAACTTGATCTTCCAGGATTTAAAATCAGCTTTAGTTTCCAACTTTGGCGGTTGATACGATCCTCCACCAAAAGTACTCATGTTTAATGCAAACGAATTAATCAAAACTTAAATGCTAAAATTGATAAATCTATCAAAGACCCAGATCTAGTATTCAATTGATTTGAATATAGATCTAAATCAAACAAGCAATGAGACAATGCTTGCTGAACAACAAGTCGTTGATTTAATTGTTTGAAAATCAATTAAACAATTTTAATACTGATAGATCAATTGATCTAAATCAATGAGCACCAAAAGCTCTGATACCACCTGTGAATCCATGGATCGCGATTCAGGAATTACCAGTATTAAAATAAATCAATTTAATGATCGCGGAATTATCACTAATTGACGTTTAATTGTTTTTAATGATTAATGATGAACACAACCACAGAAACACAATAAATACGAAATCAATAATAATTCAAATGTATTTCATTAACTATACTGTAATGATTACAAAAGAATAATAATGAATGACTATGAACAATCGAATTCTGTGAAACGAATAATGTTTGATGTTGATGTGACGGCAGCTAGGGTTGCACAATGAACTCTTGACAGCCGTAATAATGATTGATTGTGTTCTCCGAGATGTGAAACCTAGGACTCATATTTATACACGGTTTGAGTCGGTTAAGGAAACACCGGATCTCTCGGGATTTGTTATTGATTGTGTTGACTTGTTTGACTTCTTGGGATTAGCAATCGCACAAGTATAATGTTCTTCCGCAGCAATCTTCTCGTCCGCAGAACATTTGTTCTTCCGTAGATGATTTAGTCTTCCGTAGCAAAGTTGTTCTTCCGTAGGAAATTCTTCTTCCGTAGGAGTCTTCACTTCATGGTACTTGATCATCCGCAGGAACATTGTACTTGGTCATTTGGTCTTGTAAGAAACATATCTACGGATTAATAAAATTGTTCATCCGTAGATGTTTCATACACTTGGTCAATTCCATGAATCCATCCAAGTATATTGTTTTTCCCTGTCAAGTCACAAATCAACACACATATATATGGGGTTATCCTATAGATTCAAAGCATATATATATATATATTTTACTGTTACAAGTATTAATTACAAGACTTGATTTTCAAGTACTAAGCCTATACAAAATTGATCTAGCCCTATACAAACTAGACCTAACAACCGTATTGCTGAAATTATAAGATATATTATTCCTTTGATTTTCATGATTATAATTAAACACGATCTAGTGTCTATTTTTATGAAATAGTTATTTGGTAATATTTATAAATATTAATTTATAAATATTATTACGGTTTTTAAAATAAAATAAATTTACAGAAATAACTTTCTGAGATTTAAATTAAGAGATGTTTATAAAATTTATTTTTATAATTTTAAGTAATTTTTGTATAATTTTTAGAGGCTTTAAAAAGGTTTTAAAAAAAATGACAGAGGCTCGGGTTCGAACCCGGGACCTCTAAGCCAAAATCCCACGCCCCAACCATTGAACCAAGGCCCAAGGCCGCGACAGAACTGCGACTTATTTCTTTTTAACCCATAATCCCCAGTTTCCCCAAATTCGTATAAACCCTAGATCACAATCGATCATATTGAACCCTGATTCGAAGTTGATACTCAAATTAATATTAGGGGTTTCATTCCTTATGATGAACCGAACATATAGATGTAATTAATTACCTGATTTGAATCGATTTGATGATATAAACAGTCAAGAACAGGTCGCGGTTCAACTTGAACTCGAATGTGGATCAAACACTGATGAAAATCAAATTAACTTTCCAGATAGCTTCGAATGATTGTAATGGTTGAAAGCCCTATGTTAATTTCAGTAATTATTGCTCGGAGTATGGATTTTGGTAGAGTTGCAGGTCACGATGATGGTGATGATCGAGATTGATATTTTGATGATTTAAGGTGCAATTGAACTCATTGGAAGATTGAAGGCAGTTATATACTCGTTTAGGTTCAATTAATTAGATTATTATTAAGTGTAGTGCTCGATAATGGCGGGTTTCTTGGCCGACAATCGGGTGAGTGGGTTAGGTAAGCAATCGCACTCAAATTTCGACTTGTTTGTGGGTAACGAGTTCGAGTCATCCCGCAAAGGTGTCGGTAATATTTAATTTGATTAAAATCTGCGTTTGGGTGTTTGGGGGTCGCCGGCGTTGGCCGGAATAGTGGCCGGAGAGGGAGAACGGGGCGACGGGCGGGGGGCTGGGTTTTAAAAGGAATTTTCACTTTTGGTCCCTGTGGTTTAAGATGTTATCATTTTATGCTAGAACTTCTAAAATAAGTTTTAAAATGGTCAAAATTAGCCCCTGGACTTTATTATTATCATCATCATCATCATCATCATTATTATTATTATTATTATTATTATTATTATTATTATTATTATTATTATTATTATTATTATTAATCTTACTAAATAATAAAATGGATTAATTCGCGATAGTATTAACCAAAAAGAAAAAAAATTTCGGGTTGTCACATTATCCCCTTGTTGAAGAAATTTCCGTCCCGAAAATTAGAACACACGCGTTAACGAACTACTAGCAAGCAAGCTGGTCAGTGAGTAAGCTGATTAGTTATCTAGGACATAGGCAAGATAGGGTCTCCGGGAGTTTCTGAACAAACCGTAAGGATTCGTGAGAGCTATTTCTATGGCATGTTCAGGGTTCAAGTCAGCAGGTACTATTCCTAGTAACTTACTAACCTGTTGGATACCTAATTCTAATTGGCATCAAAATCAAAAGAGAAGACATAGTGACTATCTACAAGAAGTCTACCGGATACTATAGTAGGGTCATTAAGGGTTTACCTGAGCCTATGATAAACACTCTGCCTTTGGCACCACCGTTGTCATTCCCATTTCCGTTCCCGTTGCCATTTCCATTGTTCTTCTTTAGTTTGGGCAATACCTTTTGATGTGCCCAGTCTGACCACACTCATAGCAGCCTCTTTGTTCCCCCGTTGAGCTGGCTGCTTGTCTGATAAATTCACACGACAATTCTTAGCAGAATGACCAAACTTGCCACATCTCTCACAGTTGTTCTTGTTACACGACCCAATATGGTGTTAGTTGCATTCTTCACACTTAGGTAATGTTCCATTGTAGCCACTACCATGCTGTGAAGATGTAGAAATTTGGTTGTCGAACTTCCGATGCTGGTGGGAAGGGTTCTGCTTGTTATGTGAGCCAGACTCCCACTTTCTTTTGTTATGGCCGTCAGTAGTGGTAGAGGTAAAACCACGTGGAGGTAGTTTACCTTGTGTTACTGCCTGGTCAGTTAATCTATGAGCCAATCTAATCGCCTCCTGTATAGTAGTTGGTTGAGAAGCAGTGACCATTCCTTGAATTTCCGGAGACAACCCATGCAGATATCTTTCAATCTTTAGAGAAGGAGGGTTGACCATGTTAGGGCATAGTGTGGCGAGCTCATGAGAACGAGTAGTATACGTTTCGATCTCAGAACCCGTCATCTTAAGATTCCAGAATTCCATCTCCAATTTTTGCACTTCATTGCGAGGACAGTATTCCTCTTTCATCAAGGTTTTAAAATCTTTCCATGTTGTCTGATTGGCAGTCTCTATACCGAGCATTTGTACTTGAGTATTCCACCAAGATAGGGCAGCTCCGCCCAGGGTGCCAGTAGCGTACTTGACCCGATTTGCCACAGGGCAGTTGCACAATTCAAATGCGGATTCGAGCTTCTGCAAGAGTCCCACGGCTCCTTCCATTCCTGTGAATGGATTTGGTTTGCAGTCCATAAAATTCTTAAAAGTACAGACTGCTTGACCAATAGGAGCGGGCTGGGGGTTGGGGTTTTGGTTTGCTAGCGCATCAACCACACGCTGATTTATGAGGGCTGCCAACTCTGCTGGAGTCATACTGATGGAACCTCGACCGCGTCCACGCCCACGTCCAGACATTCTTAAATTACCCTATACGTAAGTAAATAAATATCCAACCAGATATCAGAAATTCAAAGCTATCAGTCGCATGTAATTAACCCCTTTGTTTTGGGATGAGAAGGAAAAGAAGTCCAGGAATTTAAAGTAACGAATAACTAGAGGATCAGTTCGAATATGAGGGATTAAGACACACGTCACGGTTTGAATTTCATCCGAATTCGAGGTAAGAGTGAGCATTCGTACAAGTAGAATTGAAGGATAGTTTTCACATTAGTATTTATGTTCTATGAATATCGAGAATTTCATGCTCACGGTGTAGATACGATGACTTATACTGACTACAACGTTACCACCCGACCAAATTCACCGGACTTAGCATGCACGACAAATTACAATTATGTGTGCACCCGTAATGGTAATTTGCTTTGCATGATCACCCCGGTTCCTCCTATCAGGCTAACATATCTTGTCAAGTACAGTGGTCATCAATGATAGAAGTACCAAGTATGTATGTATTATATCGGGGTTGATTAATCAAAGTATACGAAAGGATCAGTAAAGTTTTGGGAATCATTGACACGCCAAGGTAATTTGACCCATTTGCCTTAGAGACCTGTGTATTGACCATAGTTTATCACTCATCCCAGAAATCCCCAGGTAAGCATACCAGGTCTCGCAATGAGATATATGCGATATGCTTGCCTTAGCCCGAGGGCCTTTTGCCAGGAAATCCAGAATACAGGTGTCTATGTGTCACATAAATCACGAAGAACATTTAGGCGATGTCAAATGCACACAAACTCTCCCGTGACTCACAGCAACTTGGAGCCACCATCCCGGTAGCCATATGCTCACAGGGATATGTTAAAGCAAAAGTTTTTAGGTAATCAAAAGTTTGGGAAACCTCGTAAGTAACCCTTCCCGTGACTCACAGCAACTCGGAGTCACCCTCCCTGTAGACGAACACTTACAGGAAGACGCCAAAGCAAACAGTTCTTGAGCAGGTAAAAACTAGTAAGGCATGCAAACAAAACCAACTAACAAAACTAAACGTGTCTATATGCGTGTAACTAAGGCAACGGCTATAGTCTAAATGCAATGCAAATGAGATGCATGTCAATTTAGTTTGCTATAACCAATGGCTCTGATACCAATCTGTCACACCCTCAATTTCCACAAACGGGGGTATTACCGTTAGGCGTGTGACTTCCAGGATCTCAGCCACTAGTTACACCAAACAACACGTTAATTGTAAAACATAATTCATTTTTGAAGTTTGATATTACCAAAGACCAAGTTTTTAAAGTAAACATAACAGAAGTTGCGGAAGCATAATAAATCTTAATTGTTTAAATGGCGCAACACGCGCAAACGGAATAAATGAACGTTATTGAAAAATATAAAATAAGCCACGTGAGATAGTAAATGCATGAATGAATGCTCCTAATCGTGCGCGTCTTGTGAACCTGAAAGAAACATGCTAAAGTGTCAACACAAGGTTGGTGAGTTTACAGGTTTTGATAAACAGAACATAAAGTAAACCGATACAGTAAACAAAGTAATATCAGTAGGTAGCTAGTCTACTAAACCAGTTACTCAGTGTATGAAGTTCGCAACCGAAGCTGACAATCGAAACTGAACGCCTCGGCTGTGAATACCAGGTCACAGCAACAGAACTTAGGTCAATTAAACACCCGTTTGACGAACGTTGTGCTAGCGCGACTAGCCCGGGTGGGGTTTGTCAAACCCAGTAGATCTACTCAGAATTGCCTCGCTATACTACATACATTAACGGTTCAAGAGTGAGGACTTAAGTGGTATCACACTAGTAAACAAGTGATATTACAATAATACTGATCAATGAAAATGAAATTCTTTCCACGTTTCTACTTGCGTAGTAACGGACCGAAGGGCAAAGTATACGAACATAGTATCATGAATATGCAGTATCACAACAATCCAATGTAATGTAACGTTTATGAAAACAGCATGTTTCTCTCCCCCGAAAATAGTATAAAGTAAAAGTGGGGCTGTAAACTCACCTTGAATTGATGTAATGAAAGCAACAAGAGCTTCAAAGAATAAAGCGATACACGATCAAGCACGAGCAATACCTATTACGGATTGTAACTAAGTATTTGAAATGTATTCAATGCGAATAGATATATTTGGTCGAATTTGGATCGGTTCGGTTTGACGCAAACGATTTGATATATATATATATATATATATATATATATATATATATATATATATATATATATATATATATATATATATATATATATATATATGTGTGTGTGTGTGTGTGCGTGTGTGTGTGTGTGTGTGTGTGTGTGTGTTTGAGTTTAATTATAAACTAGGATTCAACATCTGATAATGTTTAAATATATTATGTATATATTCTTTGTAATCATTCGAAATAATTATTATTACGATAACGTATTATCCGGTAATTATTTATTAATCTAAACGTTCGTTACCGTATTGATGAAATTATAAGATATATAATTCCTTTGATTTTCATGATTATAATTAAACACGATCTAGTGTCTATTTTTATGAAAATAGTTATTTGGTAATATTTATAAATATTAATTTATAAATATTATTACGGTTTTTAAATAAAATAAATTTACAGAAATAACTTTGTGAGATTTAAATTAAGAGATGTTTATAAAATTTATTTTTATAATTTTAAGTAATTTTTGTATAATTTATAGAGGCTTTAAAAAGGTTTTAAAAAAAATGACAGAGGCTCGGGTTCGAACCCGGGACCTCTAAGCCAAAATCCCACGCCCCAACCATTGAACCAAGGCCCAAGGCCGCGACAGAACTGCGACTTATTTCTTTTTAACCCATAATCCCCAGTTTCCCCCAAATTCGTATAAACCCTAGATCACAATCGATCAAATTGAACCCTGATTCGAAGTTGATACTCAAATTAATATTAGGGGTTTCATTCCTTATGATGAACCGAACATATAGATGTAATTAATTACCTGATTTGAATCGATTTGATGATATAAACAGTCAAGAACAGGTCGCGGTTCAACTTGAACTCGAATGTGGATCAAACACTGATGAAAATCAAATTAACTTTCCAGATAGCTTCGAATGATTGTAATGGTTGAAAGCCCTATGTTAATTTCAGTAATTATTGCTCGGAGTATGGATTTTGGTAGAGTTGCAGGTCACGATGATGGTGATGATCGAGATTGATATTTTTGATGATTTAAGGTGCAATTGAACTCATTGGAAGATTGAAGGCAGTTATATACTCGTTTAGGTTCAATTAATTAGATTATTATTAAGTGTAGTGCTCGATAATGGCGGGTTTCTTGGCCGACAATCGGGTGAGTGGGTTAGGTAAGCAATCACACTCAAATTTCGACTTGTTTGTGGGTAACGAGTTCGAGTCATCCCCGCAAAGGTGTCGGTAATATTTAATTTGATTAAAATCTGCGTTTATTGGGTGTTTGGGGGTCGCCGGCGTTGGCCGGAATAGTGGCCGGAGAGGGAGAACGGGGCGACGGGCGGGGGGCTGGGTTTTAAAAGGAATTTTCACTGTTGGTCCCTGTGGTTTAAGATGTTATCATTTTATGCTAGAACTTCTAAAATAAGTTTTAAAATGGTCAAAATTAGCCCCTGGACTTTATTATTATTATCATTATTATTATTATTATTATTATTATTATTATTATTATTATTATTATTATTATTATTATTATTATTATTATTATTATTAATCTTACTAAATAATAAAATGGATTAATTCGCGATAGTATTAACCGAAAAGAAAAAAAAATTTCGGGTTACCGTCCATTGGGTTGAACCCGATTCATGACAAATGATGAAACGTACGATTGCGTTTAAATTGTTTGATTATCCTCACACCGACGAAAACATTTTTTTTATCTTATTGACAAAGTTATTAAAACGTATAAATTAGAAACAAAATATATTCTATATCTTTTGATAATGCGTCAAATAACACGCTTGCGATAGAACATTTAAATTAAAATGTAAACCAATATGTGACGGTGTGTTTTTCATAGTCGATATGTTACGCACATCATAAACTTAGCCGTTCAAGACGGTTTAAGAACGATTAAAACTGTCAAAGATGGTTTTAAAAGAATGTTATGTGACATTTTTAGCAATAACCAAAGATGTAGTAGATATCGCAAGTTTTGTAAAAATGCAAATTCCAAATGCTTAGGTCCGAATTGGGACGTACCTACACTATCAAATTCCACTTGTAACGTGTTTGAAAAAGCTATTGTACAAAAAGAAAATTTAATAGCCTTTAATAATTGTTTGGTAAGTCACGGAAAGGCAAATACTTACCATTCATTGGGTTGGTTCGTTATTGAAGAAATAAGCAAAATACTTCAAATTTTAAAAACGCAACCACTTGTTTTTCTAGAGTTTATTATCTAACGAGTCAATTAGTACTTCATCAAATTTATTTAATGACTTCAAAATTAAACGAGATGTCGTTTAGGGGTAGACCTTATTCGGATATGATACTCCCAATAAAAGAAAAACTTAAAAAGTATTTTAAAGAAATACCTTCGGTAACTACATGTGCCGCTGCATTAAACCCTTATTTAAATTTGTCGGGGGTTGAAACTTACTTGATAAAATTACTTCTAATTTGGATTTAGAAGTTGAAAACCCCTTTATGGTCAAAGTTTAAAAGCTACTTTTTAACCAACAATTAGAAAAAATATTTGATGTTTATTTATTAAATTATGGTGAAACATCACAAATCCATGATCATTGAGGCATGCGGCACAAGCCGAAAATTCAAATGCTCCAATGTTTGCTTTATATAATACTTTAAGGGATGAATGTAATAAACATCAACATGGTAACACTCCGAGTAGTAAACTCGGGAGGTATGGTGGAACAAACTTTTTATCCACCATGACTTCAAAAAATTTTAAAAATTTTGACTTGTTGGCTTGATGGAAAGGTAAGAAAGATCAATTTCTTATCCTATCCACCATGATCGAGATTTACTAATCGTCCAAGCTTCCACAATAGCTTCAGAAGCTGTTTTTTTTTGTTAATGGGAGGATTATAGCGATATGACGAACTCGGCTTTCTCCCCAAGCGGTTGGAATGTCAATTTGCTTGTGGATATTTGGATGCTGCGGGAAGAGTACAACACAAATGCTCACTTGATGGAAATTGTAATACGAAACAAAATTATACGAGGACGAGGTAGAGAGCGGATTGACCCCCGCAATGACCGATGATGAAACGGCATATGATGAGTACCTTCGTAACAGCTCCGGTTCTGGTGACGAAAAATAAGGTATCCAAATATGCAACGAACGAACAGAAAACGACTAGGCTAAATGTTTAGCTTTTAAAAACAATTATTTAAACTTCTATATTATTTAAGTTGTTTATATGTTATATATATATATATTATATATTTCACTTTTATTTTAAAAAAAAAGTCATGACATTTATTCAAACGTACAAGTAACAAGTAACATTATATATCTCACCTTGAGACGTTAAGTCATATTGATTAACAGGTAACGTATAATATGATAATTTAACATTAAACAAAATAATGATATTAATAACAATATTAATAACAATAATAATCACAACAACAACAATAATAAGAACCACCACCACCACCATGATATTAATAACAATATTAATAACAATAATACTCACAACTTTTGTTTTATTGCCTTTGATTTAATTAATATCAATACGATTAAAAAAATTTTTATTTTTCTTTAAATTAAGTATGAGTTTTTTTATTGCTTTTGATTTAATTAGTATAAATATGATTATATATTTTTTTATATCTTAACATTATTCTATTATGAATACCAATAAAAAAAATTAACCCGAAGCGGTTTCTAAACCGGTTTCATAGGGTTGGGTTTTTCCCACTCTGAACCTGTTTACAACCCGAACCGGTTTGGGGTCAAACAGGTTTTGACTTCCGTTGACCAAACCGGTTTGAAAAAACCCCGGTTTGTACATGTCTAACTATACGATAGGCCATAAAGTTGCTCGAAAGCTTAGTTCATGGTCTAATTGTACTATTGTAGTGGAAACATTTTATTTCTAAAGTGTATAAAGCCGTTAAGAAATAACATGTGTCCTCAATGACGTGACGTGTGTACTCAAGGGTGAAGAAGATCCACTGATGGGCTAAGGGAAAGAGGGATTTGATGAAACTGGTAGAAGATCCACATAGATTAGGGTTTTCAAAGAAATTCCTTGCAAATTTCTCTCTTTATCTATAGATATTTAAAAACAGAAAGGTGTAAAAGTAATAGCTTAATGTTATAGTCACCCTCGTCTTACAGTCTTTACGCTACTATTACTGTGATGTGAGCGGTTCAAATTTGTTTGATCTTTCCAATCACCGTGACAACCCGTTCAATCATCTTCATCTTAGCATAGATATTAAACTAACCACTAAGCATAAAAGGAATCATGGACTTCAGTGTGTACTTTAGTAGATAACCAGTTGAGGAAATTTTTGAAGTACCCATTGGTGGAACATCAATTCTATATTTCTATAAACTAAGATTGACTAAGTGGTATGAAGCCTGCTGAGAAATCATCAGTGTTGAGAGGTTTTATCTGTAACGGGTAGGGTTACTTTGATAACCGTATTTTTTTTTGTGAGAACTGTAACAATTAATATGAGTCACACATTTAAGTCACATACAAGTCACATTTCATTTCCACCTTTTTTAAAACGTTCATAACTTCTTTTACGACATTATTTTTTCAAAAAAATTTCACCTCTAATTTCCGTATTTTTTATCTTTCCGACGTGTACCATATTGATATATATATTTTTTAAAAATATATCGTCCACCCGTTATTTACATATTTATAAAAGTGGTTATACACATGTATAAATCTAGTTTTACACATATGTAAATCCGGTATTACACGTGTAAAATGAATTTTATAAAAAAAACTGAGTTTTTCTTATTTTTAGTTTTTTTAGATGTAAAGAAGGGAAACATTTTTGTGTATTTTTTTATATTTTATATTACCTTTTGTTTTATAATTTTTTTAATTTTTCTTTATTTACCATTTGTAATTAAAAACTTGTGGCTAACATTGCTTCCTGAAGTTATTACAAAAAAGTGAGTCTCATTTGAATCCTCCCCTACCTGCAACATATATCGATCAAAGAGTCGAACATGATTTTGTGGATTTAATGGATGAGAAGACTCATTGAATTAACACTTGGAGTTTTCCAACAACCTTAGTTCTTGAGTTACTATATTTAAAATTAGTTAGTTTATATATATTTAAAATTTATTACTTTAAACTAAAAGTTAAAAATGTTTTTATTTATCAAATTATGAGATGTCTAAAAAAATTATCAAATTATGTATAATTAATCTATATCTGTACTTTGTAATAAAAGAGTAGGGGAGTGACACATATCGCTTTGTCGCTAAATCCCCTTTTATTTTTTTCACTTATTCTATTTTAACTCATTTGGTTTCTAGCTCGGATCTTTATGACCTAAACCCGCTTATGCAGATAACCCAAACCCTCAATTCCGTTTCCTTCTTCCTTAGTTTATGAATGGAGCTTTAGGTCCAATGATGATGAAAGGCTAGATGGTGTTTAATGGTGGTGAAGGGTCACCTTTCATTTCTTTTTTTGCGCCAATGTCTCCAATAACAATGGTGTGTCGCCTTAATTAAAGACTTGATCTTCCATGTTGCTATTGTTCTTGAAGACGCTAATGATCATGAAAACAAATATATATTTCACAGGAAACTAATTAATTGAATGATGTCTTATACCAACTACTTAATACAATGGTATAAGAACCACATTTTACACCTTGTATTCTTTGTGTTTCTTAAACATACTGATGGATTATACGCAGGACGACTTGACCAATTACCTTTTTGTTAGATTTCTCAAGCTCAATCATGATTTTATCATAGATGTATTGTTTAAAAGTTTTTTTATTGTACTTCTAACAAGGCTTCATCAATTGGAACAACAACAGCTTCCTTGTTTGTTCTTATAGAGTCATCATTAAAAAGATGTGTATGAACATGAACAGACTTCTTTCAACTCCATTGAAGGTTCTCATATACTCCTCATGTGCTATCTGAGATGCATTCCTTTAATGTATTGATGCAGATAATTATACAACCTCATTCATCTCTTCAATATTGTCATAGTCTGTAAATAGATCAAACACTTCACTCATTACTTGAATATATTAAAAGTTTAAACTTTAAGTTTTATAAATGTCACTTCACCCAAAAGTTAATAAAACCTAATCTAATAAATAAATTAATTTATTTGTATTAAAATCTTTATAACCGCTTGAAATCCTATAAGAAATTTGAAATCTAATTATTTATTTTAATTTAATAAATAAAATCTCATACTAGCAATAAAACTTTATAAATTTACAAAATTTATTTTATAAATTATAAAGTTATGATAACATGAATAAATAACACATTTATTGTATATGAATCATTAAAATGAATAAAATGGTTTAAATAACGTGTTTGATTTTCATAAATGACCCAATAGGTTTGGCTTTAAATTTTCAAAATGGGGCAAATGATACATTCTCCCCTACTTTAACAAATTTCATCCTCAAAATTTAATCATGAGGAGGTCTACTCAAAGATATAATGAAACGTTGATTTCATTTGGTCTTTACATTTCTAAGTGAACTCTATGGAACATTTAAACTCAATGACTTTTGAGTATCGGAATTTGGCTACGCTTGAGTTTGTTTAATTTTATAATTCATGATTTCATAATTTATGATTGCACGGGTTTCTTAACAAAGTGGATAGAATCATTAATTTGATTGGACTTTTGACCGACAAGCTTTTGCATCTCAAACGATGCAAGACGATAGGAAAATTTGGCCACATATTAGTACGAGGCACAAAATTAAAGCAAACTTGACTTGATGAATGTGAGAAAGATATAAAAAATATAGTTTAGGCACTAGCAAGTAATGACTTAAACACTAAAATTACAAACTTTTATTGGTATTGGTATCTAAGCCTAAAGCTTATTGGTTATTTATTGGGAATGTAACATTCACTACATCGTTAATGTTTCGAGGTTGATGGGCGTTGATGTTAAAGCACGCCCTTGAGCCACAAGAACAGTGTTGACAAGTTGAGGGCATTGGTTGCGGAAATGGTATGGATCGCCACTGAAATTCAGTGAGATAATTTCACACATTCTGAGAATCCAAAGAGTGAATCTACCATGCCAATTACCTAACAGCCTACCTTGCATTGGTAGCATGCACGACCTTACGTAATTACAAGAGGATGTTGAATAACAGGGGCATTAACTGGAGCCTTATCAACATTCCTACATGTGCTGAAAGTATGGCTAAAATGACCACAATTGGTGCATTGACGGCACTATACGTGAGTAGGATGGTGATACTTGCACTTATTTCACTGCGGGACAAGTCCATGATATGGTTTCTGACTAGGTGTGAGAATGATGTTCTCTGTTGTTATGAAACAACTAAGACCGAATATGATGATTGAGTCAGTGATTATATTGCAGAATCATACAATCACAGAACATTGAATGCAAGAAATACTCATAAATGCACTTTGTATTGATTAAGATGAACAATTACAATAAATGCTAGGGTTTGAGCACTATAAAGTAACAATACACCTTTTGGACAAAAAGACTGAATATTCTGATTGTCTAATGTTAGTCAAAAGTCACCTCACATACGAGGTTTTCTATTCTATTTATAGGCTAACAAGAAGCCTTTACAAAAGACTAAATTACCCCTGTACATAATCTAGTCTAAGTACAAAAGGCCTTCATCAGCATTTGTTGTTGTTCATCCGCATTAACTAATGCGGATGTGTTGATCTTCATCAGTATTGGTTTTTCTTCTATCGCATTAGTGTTTTGTCATCAACATTAACAAATGCGGATGAGCAAACACTTGGCGCATTTGATGTTGAGCATCCACATTAGTTAATGCGGATGTGTAATTCCTTTGTCAGCATTTGTTCGACTGTCTGCATTTGTTAATGCGGAAGAATAAACACTTATCAGCATTTGTTCTTTGGTCATCCGTATATACAAATGCGGATAGCCAACAGTCTTCTTTTGTTGATGCAGATTCTTCATCCGTATTGGTTCTTGGACTTGGGGAGATTTTAGCAGAACAACCATCATCCACTACTTGAATTGGCATGTATGATCCTTTCAGGGTCCAACAATACTCCTCCTAAGGATTATACAACCTAGGAAACTTCAAGGGTTTGATGGATGAGGTTGTGAGGATTCTGCTGGGTCTTGATCAGCAGGAGGAGATAAAGCTGAAGCTGGGTTTGTGTATGAAGGATCCATGATGGCTTTGATCATGTTTGAGAATTGTCTTGCATCAGTCAACTTTTCTCTGCTCAATACATGGATCTTCATTTGGCTCATAGTGTGAATGGCTTCAATGGGCAGCTTTTTAAATGAGATAGGCTCCCACAATGACAGTTGACACCCATCTCTATGAATTAGTAGAGATCCGTCCACGTCTACCTCTAGCTTCACAATATTCCCAAATTGTAAAGGAGTCTTCTTCTTCCTCCTCTGCTCTCTCTTGTGTATGATTCTGTCATAGGCCATCTTCAAGAGTCTGATACATCTGAGAAAGAACTGCATATCAGCTTCTCTAAGCTTGTTGCTGATATCTCAGAAGTGCCTTGTGTAAATGTCATGGATATAGGATTCATCAAGCAATCTTACCTCATATCCACTAAATAATCTGATTTCTGCCCCTTCTTTTCCTCCTTATTTTCTTTCAATCACCAACTCACATGTCTTTTCATCATAATAGACATCTGAGATTGGTGTGGAGGAATGAGTTCTAGCTACCATCTTTCTCTTCAATGATTCAGTAGGCTTCACCTTAAGCTCAGGGAACACCACTTCTTCAGCTGGTTTTGTCTTTTTCTTCTCAAGAGGGTTAACAAAGGACCTATCTTTCCTCATACAGATAGTGTTAGGACCGAGTACGTACGGAGTACTAACTGATTCAACGTGTAACCGAATCAAATAGCGCGGAATTCTATTTGATTGGCGATCCAATCAGGGAAACCGTTAATCCGATCAAACCTAACGATTAGAATACGTTAAGAATAGACAAGGAATGATCAGGGAAACCGTTAATCCGATCAAACCTAACATTATGCAATTTGTTTTTTTTATTTTTGTGTACTTGTATTTTCTTCAACTTTCTATCTATGATGTAGACCATATTAGAACGTAAGAAGCATTGTAAGGTTCAATTACGCTTATTTCAAACATGTTCGTGCATAGTGAACGATCAACTAGGACAAGCACATTATAATGTTTTTAGCGCAGTAAAGAAAAATATATCATTTTTATGGACTTATTGTACTCTAATTGGTTATGTAAGGTGGATTGGCACTTACATAAATTAGTTTATTGATATTGATAACCATTAGTTGAGCTGCTTTCCATGCAGGGGTACCGGATATCCTTATCTTTGGCCTTCATCTTCATGTAGAGAACCTCTGGATGTTTCAAAGAACTTCACTTTTGAGGTGCTTTCTGGAATTTTACAAGGTTAAGCTTTGTTTCTGATTACTCAATATGTCTGTATCTGTTAATTTTTTAAGGTTTATAGCATGTTGTTAACTGATGCTTTATTTTTATAATTCAAATTGATTGTGTGAACTCTTAACTGTCAAACTCAATACTTTCTTAACATCTCATTCTCATTTTTTCCAGACATGCGAGATATATTTCCCTTTGAGCTCTTTCATTTAGGAGGTGATGAAGTCGATACCGGTTCGTAAACTTTTCATCATCATGCTTTCTCGTGAAATAATGATGATCCGACTAATATGAATAATTCATTGTTGTCTTACACAATCTGCATTGGTGCAGATTGTTGGAAATCTACCCCACATGTGAAGCAATGGTTAAACCTTTATCTTTATATCATATTCTTGTCTTCCTATATTTTTGTAATGATTATAATAATGACTTTGCTACATTTTTCTTATCTGTATCTGTAATTCTTTGATTATAGGCTCCAGGAGATGAACATGAC
The DNA here is from genome assembly GCA_024085815.1 of Flaveria linearis. Lineage (NCBI taxonomy): Eukaryota > Viridiplantae > Streptophyta > Magnoliopsida > Asterales > Asteraceae > Flaveria > Flaveria linearis. Next base: position 32,329 of record JABSNV010001379.1, on the reverse strand, counting down.
CACTAAGGATGCATATCAGTACTTTGTGATCAAAGCTCAAGAGATAGCAATAGCCAAAAACTGGACCCCGGTCAATTGGTATGTTAGATGTTTAACTCTTTGATACCAAATTAGCATTTAAATAAATTCAGTACACCCTTTGTTCCAGAAGAAAGTAACCCACATCTTATCCTCTTCTGGGCCAGTCAAGATTTGACTTTATCAGTCAAGATTTGACTCAGAATTGAAAATTAATGGTTACCACATTGCAGTATATAAGTACTGAACATCAGGACATTAGATATTATTATATAAAAATGGCAGGAAGGATAATGTGATGACAATTATACAAAAAAATTTTAATAATTCTTTCTACACAGGGAGGAAACGTTCAACACATTTGCTGAAAAGCTTAATCCAAAGACCGCTGTGCATAACTGGTGAAGTTTTCCATTTCTTTTTTCCTGTTTTAATCTAGTTTAAAAGAATCATATTTAATTAGAGAAGTGTTATATTGTCAGGTTGGGACCAGGTGTCTGTCCAAAGGTGGTTGCACAAGGGTTTAAATGCATATACAGCAATCAAGGGGTTTGGTATCTTGATCATTTGGATGTCACATGGGACGGTTTCTATGATGCTGAACCTCTTGAAGGGATAACTGATTCTGTTGAACAGAAACTTGTGATTGGTGGAGAAGTTTGTATGTGGAGTGAGACGGCCGATCCTTCAAATGTTCAGCAAACAATATGGCCGCGTGCTGCTGCTGCTGTAGGTAGATCTTGAGTTCTCTTTATATCCTCTTCAAACAGCACATTTAAACACCATCTCTTACAACCCTTCTTATTATCCGGTTCTGATTATTAATATAACGTTATCAAATAATCACATTCAAAGACGCTCGACCAAACACCGTATTGCAACTTACACTTTGGTTTTCTTTTGCATCCTAGAGCGGTTGTGGACCTTAAAGGAAGCTGCACCCACAAGCAACACCTCTGAGACTGCATTAACCAGGTTGCAGTACTTCAGGTGCCTGTTAACTAGGCGCGGTGTTCAAGCTATCCCGGTAACAAACCTATATGCTCGAAGCCAACCTTATGGTCCAGGATCATGCTATGACCAGTAACTCAATGTGCACCCAATGCCTGCTTCTTAAAGTTGTATATTGTGGTGGTCCGGCCAAACGCTTCCCAGACAACCGGATGGATAACCGTCATGATGCATGTTCATGGCGTTCGTGCTATATTTTCAATTATGATAAGCAAATGTGTGTGGTGTGAAACTGAACTTTTCCAGTTTGTACTTGTGTCTTGTTGTGGGCCATGATGTTGTAGACTATGTGTTTACTGGATATGTTGAATTTTTAAATTTAATCTGTTTACATTTTCTTTAAATTTAATCAATTTACATTTTCGTGGATGTTTGAAAGTTCTAATAAGTTGCTTTATAAAAGGTTGTGTTTCATTTGTGGGGTAATTTATTTCTAGTTAACTATACGTAGTCGAGGTGGGGAAAAACTGGTTTGGCAACCGGTTTAGAAAAAAAAAACCCAAACTGATTTCAAACCGGCCCTGCCCGGCGGTTTGGGTTCGGTTTCTAAGGTCCAACCTTCAAATCGGTTTCTAAACCGTTCCGGTTTCAAACCGGTCTCAATCTGGTTCACAACCAGGTTCCTAAACCGGTTCACGACCCGGTTCTCAAACAGGTACCCCAAACTGGTTTTCAACCCGGTTTTAAAAATATAGCCGTTGTATAACGGCTTTATAGCCGTTTTACAGGGTTTTTTGACCTTTTTTTGTAGTTTTTTTACCATTATACCCCTATTAGGTTAGTGTGTGTATATATATATATATATATATATATATATATATATATTATATATATATATATATATATATATATATATATATATATATTGAATGTTTTGCTTGAACCACAACTTCTCTCTGCTCTCAAATAACACAAAAACACTCAATACCTACGTTCTCTTAGAAAAAACTCTCTCAAAACTCTTTCAAATTGCTTTCATCAAGTGCTCAATCATCCGATGGTTGTGATGCATCTTCAAGCAACGTGGTGGTAGCAATTCTTCCTACGAATAGGAACCCCGAAATATGATGCAATTACGATTTATTCAAATGGCTGGCAGTCCGAAAAAGGGTCGTTACAAGTTTTGTCATAAGTTTTTCAAAAAAGATGCAAACACAACATTGAAAAACCACATTGCACATAAATATTGTAAGGCGTTGAAAGGTGAACCGTCTCAAGATCAAGCTTCGATGACAAACAAACGAAATGTTTGGGCTTATAACGTGGATGCGGTTCGGGAGCAAATGAAGCATTTTGTAATTCAAGAAAGCTTGTCATTCAAACATTTCGACAACGAACGTTTAACTCGACTCATTCAACGAACTCTCCAACCACGTTACACCAATGTAAATCGTGTTACTCTTCGAAGAGATTGTTTAAAAATGTGGAAAAAAAGCTAAAAATGAATAAATATCCTATTTTGAAAATTTACAAAACTAGTGATGTTTAGTCGACTCCTCATGGTTTACCGAACTCGTACATTTATGTCACCGTCCATTGGGTTGAACCCGATTCATGACAAATGATGAAACGTACGATTGCATTTAAATTGTTTGATTATTCTCACACCGACGAAAACATTTTTTTATCTTATTGACAAAGTTATTAAAACGTATAAATTAGAAACAAATATATTCTATATCTTTTGATAATGCGTCAAATAACACACATGCGATAGAACATTTAAATTAAAATGTAAACCAATATGTGACGGTGTGTTTTTCATAGTCGATGTGTTACGCACATCATAAACTTAGCCGTTCAAGACGGTTTAAGAACGATTAAAACTGTCAAAGATGGTTTTAAAAGAATGTTATGTGACATTTTTAGCAATAACCAAAGATGTAGTTGATATCGCAAGTTTTGTGAAAACGCAAATTCCAAATGCTTAGGTCCGAATTGGGACGTACCTACACTATCAAATTCCACTTGTAACGTGTTTGAAAAAGCTATTGAACAAAAAGAAAATTTAATAGCCTTTAATAATAGTTTGGTAAGTCACGGAAAGGCAAATACTTACCATTCATTGGGTTGGTTCGTTATTGAAGAAATAAGCAAAATACTTCAAATTTTAAAAACGCAACCACTTGTTTTTCTAGAGTTTATTATCTAACGAGTCAATTAGTACTTCACCAAATTTATTTAATGACTTCAAAATTAAACGAGATGTCGTTTAGGGGTAGACCTTATTCGGATATGATACTCCCAATAAAAAAAAAACTTAAAAAGTATTTTAAAGAAATACCTTCGGTAACTACATGTGCCGCTGCATTAAACCCTTGTTTAAATTTGTCGGGGGTTGAAACTTACTTGATAAAATTACTTCTAATTTGGATTTAGAAGTTGAAAACCCCTTTATGGTCAAAGTTTAAAAGCTACTTTTTAACCAACAATTAGAAAAAATGTTTGATGTTTATTTATTAAATTATGGTGAAACATCACAAATCCATGAATCATTGAGGCATGCGGCACAAGCCGAAAATTCAAATGCTCCAATGTTGCTTTATATAATACTTTAAGGGATGAATGTAATAAACATCAACATGGTAACACTCCGAGTAGTAAACTCGGGAGGTATGGTGGAACAAACTTTTTATCCACCATGACTTCACAAGATTTTAAAAATTTTGACTTGTTGGCTTGATGGAAAGGTAAGAAAGATCAATTTCTTATCCTATCCACCATGATCGAGATTTACTAATCGTCCAAGCTTCCACAATAGCTTCAGAAGCTGTTTTTTTTGTTAATGGGAGGATTATAGCGATATGATGAACTCGGCTTTCTCCCCAAGCGGTTGGAATGTCAATTTGCTTGTGGATTATTTGGATGCTGCGGGTAGAGTACAACGCAAATGCTCACTTGAAGGAAATTGTAATACGAACCAAAATTATACGAGGACGAGGTAGAGAGCGGATTGACCCCCGCAATGACCGATGATGAAACGGCATATGATGAGTACCTTCGTAACAGCTCCTGTTCTGGTGACGAAAAATAAGGTATCCAAATATGCAACGAACGAACAGAAAACGACTAGGCTAAATGTTTAGCTTTTAAAAACAATTATTTAAACTTCTATATTATTTAATTGTTTATATGTTATATATATATTATATATTTCACTTTTATTTTAAAAAAAAAGTCATGACATTTATTCAAACGTACAAGTAACAAGTAACATTATATATCTCACCTTGAGACGTTAAGTCATATTGATTAACAGGTAACGTATAATATGATAATTTAACATTAAACAAAATAATGATATTAATAACAATATTAATAACAATAATAATCACAACAACAACAATAATAATCACAACAACAACAATAATAAGAACAACCACCACCACCATGATATTAATAACAATATTAATAACAATAATACTCACAACTTTTGTTTTATTGCTTTGATATAATTAATATCAATACGATTATACATTTTTATATGTTAACAAAAATTTTATTTTTCTTTAAATTAAGTATGAGTTTTTTTATTGCTTTTGATTTAATTAGTATAAATATGATTATATATTTTTTTATATCTTAACATTATTCTATTATGAATACCAATAAAAAAAATTAACCCGAAGCGGTTTCCAAACCGGTTTCATAGGGTTGGGTTTTTCCCACTCTGAACCTGTTTACAACCCGAACCGGTTTGGGGTCAAACAGGTTTTGACTTCCGTTGACCAAACCGGTTTGAAAAAACCCCGGTTTGTACATGTCTAACTATACGATAGGCCATAAAGTTGCTCGAAAGCTTAGTTCATGGTCTAATTGTACTATTGTAGTGGAAACATTTTATTTCTAAAGTGTATAAAGCCGTTAAGAAATAACATGTGTCCTCAATGACGTGACGTGTGTACTCAAGGGTGAAGAAGATCCACTGATGGGCTAAGGGAAAGAGGGATTTGATGAAACTGGTAGAAGATCCACATAGATTAGGGTTTTCAAAGAAATTCCTTGCAGATTTCTCTCTTTATCTATAGATATTTAAAAACAGAAAGGTGTAAAAGTAATAGCTTAATGTTATAGTCACCCTTGTCTTACAGTCTTTACGCTACTATTAATGTGATGTGAGCGGTTCAAATTTGTTTGATCTTTTCCAATCACCGTGACAACCCCTTCAATCATCTTCATCTTAGCATAGATATTAACTAACCACTAAGCATAAAAGGAATCATGGACTTCAGTGTGTACTATAGTAGATAACCAGTTGAGGAAGTTTTTGAAGTACCCATCGGTGGAACATCAATTCTATATTTCTATAAACTAAGATTGACTAAGAGGTATGAAGCCTGCTAAGAAATCATCAGTGTTGAGAGGTTTTATCGGTAACGGGTAGGGTTACTTTGATAACCGTATTTTTATGAGAACTGTAACAATTAATATGAGTAACACATTTAAGTCACATGCAAGTCACATTTTATTTCCACCTTTTTTTAAAACGTTCATAACTTCTTTTACGACATTATTTTTTCAAAAAAATTTCACCTCTAATTTCCGTATTTTTTATCTTTCCGACGTGTACCATATTGATATATATTTTTTTAAAAATATATCGTCCACCCGTTATTTACATATTTATAAATGTGGTTATACACATGTATAAATCTAGTTTTACACATATGTAAATCCGGTATTACACGTGTAAAATGAATTTATAAAAAAAACTGAGTTTTTCTTATTTTTTAGTTTTTTTAGATGTAAAGAAGGGAAACATTTTTGTGTATTTATTTTTATTTTTATATTACTTTTGTTTTATAAATTTTTAACTTTTTCTTTATTTACCATTTGTAATTAAAAACTTGTGGCTAACATTGCTTCCTGAAGTTATTACAAAAAAGTGAGTCTCGTTTGAATCCTCCCCTACCTGCAACATATATCGATCAAAGAGTCGAACATGATTTTGTGGATTTAATGGATGAGAAGACTCATTGAATTAACACTTGGAGTTTTCCAACAACGTTAGTTCTTGAGTTACTATATTTAAAATTAGTTAGTTTATATATATTTAAAATTTATTACTTTAAACTAAAAGTTAAAAATGTTTTTATTTATCAAATTATGAGATGTCTAAAAAAATATCAAATTATGTATAATTAATCTATATCTGTACTTTGTAATAAAAGAGTAGGGGAGTGACACATATCGCTTTGTCGCTAAATCCACTTTTATTTTTTTCACTTATTCTATTTTAACTCATTTGGTTTCCAGCTCGGATCTTTATGACCTAAACCCGCTTATGCAGATAACCCTAACCCTCAATTCCTTTTCCTTCTTCCTTAGTTTATGAATGGAGCTTTAGGTCCAATGATGATGAAAGGCTAGATGGTGTTTAATGGTGGTGAAGGGTCACCTTTCATTTCTTTTTTTGCGCCAATGTCTCCAATAACAATGGTGTGTCGCCTTAATTAAAGACTTGATCTTCCATGTTGCTATTGTTCTTGAAGACGCTAATGATCATGAAAACAAATATATATTTCACAAGAAACTAATTAATTGAATGATGTCTTATACCAACTACTTAATACAATGGTATAAGAACCACATTTTACACCTTGTATTCTTTGTGTTTCTTAAACATACTGATGGATTATACGCATGACGAGTTGACCAATTACCTTTTTGTTAGATTTCTCAAGCTCAATCATGATTTTATCAGAGATGTATTGTTTAAAAGTTTTTTTATTGTACTTCTAACAAGGCTTCATCCATTGGAACAACAACAGCTTCCTTGTTTGTTCTTATAGAGTCATCATTATAAAGTTGTGTATGAACATGAACAGACTTCTTTCAACTCCATTGAAGGTTCTCATATACTCCTCATGTGCTATCTGAGATGCATTCCTTTAATGTATTGATGCAGATAATTATACAACCTCATTCATCTCTTCAATATTGTCATAGTCTGTAAATAGATCAAACACTTCACTCATTACTTGAATATATTAAAAGTTTAAACTTTAAGTTTTATAAATGTCACTTCACCCAAAAGTTAATAAAACCTAATCTAATAAATAAATTAATTTATTTGTATTAAAATCTTTATAACCGCTTGAAATCCTATAAGAAATTTGAAATCTAATTATTTATTTTAATTTAATAAATAAAATCTCATACTAGCAATAAAACTTTATAAATTTACAAAATTTATTTTATAAATTATAAAGTTATGATAACATGAATAAATAACACATTTATTGTATATGAATCATTAAAATGAATAAAATGGTTTAAATAACGTGTTTGATTTTCATAAATGACCCAATAGGTTTGGCTTTAAATTTTCAAAATGGGGCAAATGATACATTCTCCCCTACTTTAACAAATTTCATCCTCAAAATTTAATCATGAGGAGGTCTACTCAAAGATATAATGAAACGTTGATTTCATTTGGTCTTTACATTTCTAAGTGAACTCTATGGAACATTTAAACTCAATGACTTTTGAGTATCGGAATTTGGCTATGCTTGAGTTTGTTTAATTTTATAATTCATGATTTCATAATTTATGATTGCACGGGTTTATTAACAAAGTGGATAGAATCATTAATTTGATTGGACTTTTGACCGACAAGGTTTTGTATCTCAAACGATGCAAGACGATAGGAAAATTTGGCCACGTATTAGTACGAGGCACAAAATTAAAGCAAACTTGACTTGATGAATGTGAGAAAGATATAAAAATATAGTTTAGGCACTAGCAAGTAATGACTTAAATACTAAAATTACAAACTTTTATTGGTATTGGTATCTAAGACTAAAGCTTATTGGTTATTTATTGGGAATGTAACATTCACTACATTGTTAATGTTTCGAGGTTGATGGGCGTTGATGTTAAAGCACGCCCTTGAGCCACAAGAACAGTGTTGACAAGTTGAGGGCATTGGTTGCGGAAATGGTATGGATCGCCACTGAAATTCAGTGAGATGATTTCACACATTCTGAGAATCCAAAGAGAGAATCTACCATGCCAATTACCTAACAGCCTACCTTGCATTGGTAGCATGCACGACCTTACGTAATTACAACAGGATCTTGAATAACAGGGGCATTAACTGGAGCCTTATCAACATTCCTACACGTGCTGAAAGTATGGCTAAAATGACCACAATTGGTGCATTGACGGCACTATACGTGAGTAGGATGGTGATACTTGCACTTATTTCACTGCGGGGCAAGTCCATGATATGGTTTCTGACTAGGTGTAAGAATGATGTTCTCTGTTGTTATGAAACAACTAAGACCGAATATGATGATTGAGTCAGTGATTATATTGCAGAATCATACAATCACGGAACATTGAATGCAAGAAATACTCATAAATGCACTTTGTATTGATTAAGATGAACAGTTACAATAAATACTAGGGTTTGAGCACTATACAATAACAATACACCTTTTGGACAAAAAGACTGAATATTCTGATTGTCTAATGTTAGTCAAAAGTCACCTCACATACGAGGTTTTCTATTCTATTTATAGCCTGACAAGAAGCCTTTACAAAAGACTAAATTACCCCTGTACATAATCTAGTCTAAATACAAAAGGCCTTCATCAGCATTTGTTGTTGTTCATCCGCATTAACTAATGCGGATGTGTGATCTTCATCAGTATTGGTTTTTCTTCTATCGCATTAGTGTTTTGTCATCAACATTAACAAATGCGGATGAGCAAACACTTGGCGCATTTGATGTTGAGCATCCACATTAGTTAATGCGGATGTGTAATTCCTTTGTCAGCATTTGTTCGACTGTCTGCATTTGTTAATGCGGAAGAACAAACACTTATCATCATTTGTTCATCCGTATATACAAATGCGGATAGCCAACAGTCTTGTTTTGTTGATGCAGATTCTTCATCCGTATTGGTTCTTGGACTTGGGGAGATTTTAGCAGAACAACCATCATCCACTACTTGAATCGGCATGTATGATCCTTTCAGGGTCCAACAATACTCCCCCTAAAGATTATACAGCCTAGGAAACTTCAAGGGTTTGATGGATGAGGTTGTGAGGATTCTGCTGGGTCTTGATCAGCAGGAGGAGATAAAGCTAAAGCTGGGTTTGTGTATGAAGGATCCATGATGGCTTTGATCATGTTTGAGAATTGTCTTGCATCAGTCAACTTTTCTCTGCTCAATACATGGATCTTCATTTGGCTCATAGTGTGAATGGCTTCAATGGGCAGCTTTTTAATGAGATAGGCTCCCACAATGACAGTTGACAGCCCATCTCTATGAATTAGTAGAGATCCGTCCACGTCTACCTCTAGCTTCACAATATTCCCAAATTGTAAAGGAGTCTTCTTCTTCCTCCTCTGCTCTCTCTTGTGTATGATTCTGTCATAGGCCATCTTCAAGAGTCTGATATATCTGAGAAAGAATTGCATATCAGCTTCTCTAAGCTTGTTGCTGATATCTCAGAAGTGCCTTGTGTAAATGTCGTGGATATAGGATTCATCAAGCAATCTTACCTCATATCCACTAAATAATCTGATTTCTGCCCCTTCTTTTCCTCCCCATTTTCTTTCAATCACCAACTCACATGTCTTTTCATCATAATAGACATTTGAGATTGGTGTGGAGGAATGAGTTCTAGCTACCATCTTTCTCTTCAATGATTCAGTAGGCTTCACCTTGAGCTCAGGGAACACCACTTCTTCAGCTGGTTTTGTCTTTTTCTTCTCAAGAGGGTTAACAAAGGACCTAACTTTCCTCATACAGATAGTGTTAGGACCGAGTACGTATGGAGTACTAACTGATTCAACGTGTAACCGAATCAAATAGCGCGGAATTCTATTTGATTGGCGATCCAATCAGGGAAACCGTTAATCCGATCAAACCTAATGATTAGAATACGTTATGAATAGACAAGGAATGATCAGAAACGATATATGAACTTGGAAGGGACGATCTGGACGAACTTGGACGGCTAGGGTTGTGAATTCTCGAAGTGTTACGTTTTTCCACGAATTAAGTGGTATTTATAGGTTACACTTTCATTCGTACGACTGAGTCATGCGTATGGCTCAGTCGTGCGACTGAGTCGTGCGATTGGTTCACTCGTACGATTGAGTCAGTCTCATGACTCAATCGTGCGATTGACTCAATCACCTGGTTCAGTCGTGCGATTGGACCATTCGCATGGTCTAGTCGTGCGACTGAATCATGAGACTAAGTTAAATACATTCCTGAACCTTTAACAATTCAGAACTATGTCTAACAACTGCATACCTATATATCATGTTCTTATAAGCGTGTAACATACAATGATATAAATATATAAAACATTAAGCAACCAATACACAATCAATCAAAGAGTTTTCATTACATTGATCAAACATTACATATGTGTAACAAAATGAAAGTCTATTACATTTGAGTTCATTAGAACTAGAACTAGGGACATGTGTACCAACAAACTCCCCCTGGAACCTAGTTCTATCTAATATTTGACCTCCTTTGTAAACTCTTGAATCTCTTAGCCCGTTCCTCTTTCGAAACCCCAGCATGGATATTGAGTGCGAAGCATAGACGTATGACATGCTGAAACTGTAGTGCTTGCACTATATCCTGGGTATCAAAAAATAGTGGCCACTTGTACAGAGTATAGACATCTGAAGCTGACAAGTTGATAAGCCACATTGGGTCAAACACCCTTATTGTGTCCACCGTTCCTTCCTTGTCCAAAACAATGACGGCCTCTCCAGAGCGCCAGTCATAGTACCACCACTTAAAATGTGGGTTAAAGTCCTGTGGCATCTCCCTCAAAGGAATTCTGGACATCGTGCGCGGAGGGCGCCACTTTAGGACTATCTTTGGTTGACCGGTGGTGGGACTCACCTCAGACCTTCGGAGGTACCTCATGGCCTGCTGAGGTTTGAAGTTTACCCATCTTGTCCTGTATTCCCTTTTCAAGGCAGCCTCAAACCAGCCTGACATTTTCTTCGGGTCAACGTAGAGTAACTTCAGGTGTGCTAGCTGGTTGAGCTCGAACCCGGGAGAGTCTTCAGATCATGAGGGAATCTGAAGTACTCGATTCCCCTCTCCCTCTTTACAGCATAAACTCCAAGATCTTCAAAATGAGCCCATGCAATAATCTTCCCTCACACCTTCATATTCTTCTTGACTTTATAGAGCTTGGTGTAGTACTTTGCTTAGCTGTAGCGCGCTGGGCTCAGATCTCAGCAAAGCAAGCCGCCCATTCAGCCTTTCTGATATCGACATCAGTGTTCGAGGCTTGGGTTTGGCTAGTTGATGCTTCTGCTTCTTTTTCTTTATCACTCAGCTTCTCAAAAATATCACTGCCGAGAGTGTTAACCAGATCAGGAAACACATTTCCCTCTCGGTCAGCGTATTCAGGGTAGTGCTGATCGGTGATGTCTTCAATCTCTATCTCCTCGACATCATTAAGCTCTTCATCACTAGCATCATCAAACGTTGGAGCATCCTTCACGATCTCGTCTGGATTAAGCCGAAACATCTCAGCAAGTTGCTCGTCGGTCAGGTCGTGAATTATTTCTCCTTCTTCAGGAGTATAACTCACAGCCCTTCTGACGATCCCCTGCAGATCAAGAATCATTGTAAGTTGAGACTTGATCTGTTGGAGGGGAGCAACATCATGCTCATCTTGCTGAAATGCTGGATCTGCTTGATTTAGACATGTAGCATAACAATTATTAGTATGTAATCAAGATAATCAAACATTAAATAAATATTTACATTAATTACATAAACATCAAAAGATGATTCAAGTACAAAAGTTGAATAATAAAACATCTAAACTGTACTTTAGCCTTGAATCTGCTCATGAGCTTCAGCTGTAGGTGATGATGGAGGGGCTGATGTAGATCCATGTTCTTGTCTTCTTTTTGTTCGTTGTTCTAGACCAGGATCAGCAGCATTTGTAGCTGAATCTTCATCATCATCATCATCATTGTGCCCCTCCTTTGCTTGATCATCTCCACTATCATCATCATCTTCATCACTGTCATCTACCTCATCATCACTATCCCTCTCTTATTTTCAGAGGCTCATCTTTAGTGCCCTTAATTTTGAGCAGGATGGTCTTCTTGGCCTCCTCCAACTCCTCAATCTTCATAGAAGATAAGACATTTTGCTCCTGGAGTTGGGTGAGCTCTAGCCTCTGAGCAACCATCTGCTGGGTCTGCTCCTGTAGCTGCTGCGCCTGCTAAGAGATCTGCAGTGATTGGGCAGGAGTAAGCTCCTCTAACTGTCTTAGCTGTGCAGTCTTCTCGTCATCGGCAGCTAACAGCTTTAGCACCATTCAGTTAAATGCGGCAAGCTGTTCCTCTACCCCACTGGAGGGTAGAGAGGATCCAGAGGGAACTGATGAGGGTCCGGCTCAGTGTTTGGTGGTGGTAGCTGTGGTAGTGGTGAATATAGGTGGATGTGTATAGGTAGTGGTTGTGAATAGTGGAATGGTAGTGGTAGGTGGTGTTGTGGTAGTGGGTGGTGGTGTTGTGGTAGTGGGTGGTGTGGTAGTGGGTGGCGGAGTGGTAGTAGTGGTGGCTGATGAGGTTGTAAGCAAGGTAATCCTCCTTCACTTAGCCTTCCTCCCTTGGGACTGAGCCATCCGCTTCAGTCTAGTCCCTTTGGACCCGGATGCACCCCCTCGGCTACTGGGAGAGTCTGGGGTATATGATGGGTCGACAATAGAACCCCCAGACCCTCCCGGGAGTCCACCAACCGCCCTAACGCCTTGCTCCGTAGCAACCACCCGACTACCAACTGTCCGGGTGAGAGGCTCTTCATCAGACTCTCCATCCTCATCGGCCTGAAAGTCCTGATGGAAACCAGCCGTCTCTAATCCCTCTTGTGGGGATGGTGGAGATGTAACATCTGCAGTAGTGGTCTCAAAACTTGTATCTCCACCATCATCATCGTCATCATCATCTAAATCAACACCAGGGAGGACTATGTGCTCCACATCGGAGTCACTGTCGTCGTGGCGCCACTTACGTCTTGCCGGCGCCACGTAGTCCTCCCGGGCAAGATGCCTAAACAGTCTCCTCACCGAGGGATTAACCTGCTTGCCCCGGTAGACCTTCATTCTCCCCAGCGTCGTATCATCCATAACCTCCAATACGACCGCATCCTCTTTCTCCTTCGGCAGCTAGGGGAGCTTCTGATCAATGATCATCTGGATAAACCTCGGGTACATGCAGAAGCTCTCCTTCCCCTTGGCCTTGATGTTCTCCACCAAGTAGGTGAAGATCATCTTAGAGAAGCTGAACGGGAAGTTCAGCACTAATGCAGCAAATGCATTCTGCATCTGATCAGACAACTCATCAAATCCTCCCTTCCTCGAGGCTATACAACGTAAAAGAACATGGGAGAGGTACTTGAACTAGGGGCACAAGTTGCTTTTGTTAAGCATACTTGAGTTGATGTCCCCTGAGTACTTCGCCCTCATAAAGCAGCCACGGACAGGAAGGGGATGTAGTCTCGTTGGGCAGTTAGCATCGTCCCCAAACTCAAGAACGGTCCGTATATCCTCCACAGTTAGCTCAATATCTTGTCCAAAGATAGAGCTCCGAATAGTGTGAGGCTCCGTGGACCTATCTACAACAGCGTTTTCTCAAAACACCTGCTGAATCGATCTGTATGGTGTACACTGCGCTGAGATCGCTTGGAAGATCCTCGAGTGGCGTAGAAAATTGATAATCCCAGAGAAGTCCGCATCGTTTTGGGAAGTAAGATCCAAATGAGCACAGATATTGTTCTTGGTGCTCATGGGCCACCGACTAGCCATCTGTGACATAAAAGAAATAAACATTAGTACTCGTCTAAGATAACCAATTTCAGTTAATGAACTTGAAAAATTTGTTTAGTCGTGCGACTAAGGCGACTGAGATCTAGTCGTGCGATTGAACTATGCGACTGAGGTCTAGTCGTGCGATTGAACTATGCGACTGAGATCTAGTCGTACGATTGAGTTCATTCGCACGACTGAGTCATGCGATTGGATTTAGTCGCATGTCTTCTCATGCGTTTACCTCAGTCATGCGACTGAGCTCATACGAATGGTTCAGTCGTGCGACTGTGCCATTCGTCCATCTCAGTCGTACGATTGAGCCAATCGGACAGCTCAGTCATACGATTGAAGTTCATCAGTGTGTCCAGTCGCCTATTCGACTGTTTGAACATTCAAATTCATGTTTTTGAGCAATACTTGATGTTAAACATTGTGATTAGGCTCATTACACTCGGAATAGTCTGATTAAGCATCTTTTAAGTTTAGTTTGTTCTTATAGCTCAGTTTCGATGGTTTATTTGTCCGTTTTAGTCCTCGGTTACTGTTAGGTCAAAATCTGAGTGATTCTTGATGTTAATGTTTGGTTTTATTAATGAACCACCTCGATTATTACCTGTATAAATGATAACGAATGTCAGAACACAAGAATATGTGGTATATGTGAATCGAATGAAATTTCGGCAGAGGTTCTTTATGTCGTACGTATGATGAGCGATTTGGGTGAGTACAGCGACTGAGATCTAGTCGTGCGATTGAACTATGCGACTGAGATCTAGTCGTACGATTGAATTCATTCGTACAACTGAGTCATTCAATTGGATTTAGTCGCATGCCTTCTCATGCGTTTACCTCAGTCGTGCGACTGAGCTCATATGCATGGTTCAGTCGTGCGACTGTGCCATTCGTCCATCTCAGTCATACGATTGAGCCGATCAGACAGCTCAGTCGTACGATTGAAGTTCATCAGTGTGTCCAGTCGCCTATTCGACTGTTTGAACATTCAAATTCATGTTTTTGAGCAATACTTGATGTTAAACATTGTGATTAGGCTCATTACTCTCGGAATAGTCTGATTAAGCATCTTTTAGGTTTAGTTTGATCTTATAGCTCAGTTTAGGTAGTTTATTTGTCCGTTTTAGTCCTCGGTTACTATTAGGTCAAAATTTGAGTGATTCTTGATGTCAATGTTTGGTTTTATTGATGAACCACCTCGAATATTACCTGTATAAATGATAACGAATGTCAGAACACTAGAATATATGGTATATGTGAATCGAACGAAATTTCGGTAGAGGTTCTTTAAGTCGTATGTATGATGAGCGATTTGGGTGAGTAGAGCGACTGAGGCCGATTAACCTTGTATTTATACTAGGGCAACCTCCAGTCATGCGACTAAGCCTAGTCGCATGAGTGAGTCATGCGACTGAGCCTCAGTCGTGCGATTCACCCAATCGTTCACCTCCAATTGTTCGATTGAGGTTCATTCGGACGTCTGTCATAGTTGGTCACCTCCAATCGTGCGATTGGGCTCGTTCGCATGGTCCACTCATACGATTTGGACTCATTCGTATGATCCAATCGTACGACTGGTCCATACTTATGGTCCAGTCATGCGAATGGGCCATACTTGTGACATTTTAACCATTTTACCGTTCGACACTTAGTTCCATTTAACAGTAGATAAGACATTATGAGCAGTTGATCATCTCAGACATGATCAATTTTAGATTAAAACCTGTTGATCACCTCAGATGTGATCCATTTATCCTCCCGATCACCTCAGACGTGATCCATTTATCCACCCGATCACCTCAGACGTGTTCCATTTAACCACCCAATCAGCTCAGACGTGATCCATTTAAAAACCCGATCATCTCAGACATGATCCTTTACTTTTTCAGAAACAATTTGTTTAAGATTAACATTAAGTTCCTTTTGTGACATCCATAGAGATGATAACTTAGCACAGTCCGAAACTAACACAATTTACAAATGACTTGAAAAGTAAACTAAATACAAAATGAACATATTTTTGTGATTTTGATAGGGTAGGGTAGAATAGCCTATTAGCATTAATGTCATACCTAAGACAGATTCATATGGAATCAGACAAGCATAAGCACCACTACTTGGAACTTTTTGTATTAATTGAAATGAAAACTAGCATATTTACATATCACAGTTTCTCATTCATCTGAGACTTCTAAGTTCTAACTGGGAATCATGCTTGATCTGATAGGTAACACACATTGATTTTGAACATCAGGCGGTGCATCCACGACGATTGTCGATATATTTGTCCACTTAAATCCATACACAGACTTTTGACACACATTGGTGATGTATTAGGTTATATTATTTCAACCAACATTTGTCAGTCCCAAGCTTATATGGTAATCAACATTCCTTAGAGGACTTTCGAGTGGTCTACGGGTATTTTGACAAGAAGAGACTATTCATAGATCTTTCAAAGAGAAGCCAAGCATCTGGTTAGTGCCATCGCATAGCAGAGAGGCGACAAACAATGAATTCTAGAATATCTAGGTTATGCTTATCCTCAGGTCAGTGCATCGCACAACAGAGAGGCACACAACCTATCTTCTTGTTAGAGCATCTTTAAAATTTTCTTTTGCACATAACGTACCAACAACATAGGTTATCAGCTTGATTGCGTTTATTTTCATTTTTTTTCGTGCTTTGCTCTTTTTGTGGTCATCCGCACACTTTTAGTGGCGTTTTTTTGCTCGTCATCCCTTATTGGAAATAGCTGATTGTGTTAACTAGTGATAAGATGGGAACCCACAGTCAGTTGAACAGCTTAGTTTAAATTGAGTTCACCAATGATGTCTACTGGTCTATTGTGTTGAATCTACCAACACATCGTATAATGAACTAGCACCTCCCTAGATCTACTTTCTCCTTGTAATTACAGTTACAAACAAGCGTACTATCATTTCCCAAATATGTTAGACTTAGACTTCTCTGACTAATATTTTTCTGTGATTTTACTTAAACTTGCAAAAATGGAAAATCGTTTTGGTGTTCCAAGTAACTCGATGCCTGTGTACTATCACTTTCCAATTTGCAGAATCACATTCTTAGTTTTGTTGTCTTTGCCTTTTCAGCTTATCTTCCCTCCCCCCTTTTTTTAAGTAAATAAATACTGAACATTATCTAATCTCCCCCTAAATTTCTAAAATAGAAAATCTTTTTCTGTTTTTGGATTTTTATAAGACAAGGAAATTAAAAGAAATAAAAATAAAATAAAAAATGAAAAACTGAACTAGTGTCGGACTAAGCTTCCGTGTCTTCTGAAATAATGTCACTTTTCTTTTTCACGCCGTTGACCTCTAACAGATAGAAAAATCTGGGTTTATCAAATGGTTTGGTGTAAAGGTCAGCGCGTTGAAAATCCGTGTTTATCTTAACCACATCAATTAATTGTTTTTCATAGCAGTCGCGTATGAAATGCTACTTTATGCCGATGTGTTTTGTTTTAGGGTGTTGAACCGGATTTTTAGTTACAGCTATGGCAGCGGAGTTATCAACATATATAGGGGTGTTAGAAAATTGCAAACCGTAGTCCCGCATTTGCTGTTGGATCCAGATGATCTGAGAACAGCAGCTTGCAGCAGCAACGTATTCAGCTTCGCAGGTTGATAAGGCAACCGAGGTCTGCTTCTTGCATTGCCAGGTGACTAAAAGCCTTCCAAAGAACTGACACCCTGCTGATGTAGACTTGAAGTTCATCTTGTAGCCGCAGTAGTCTGAATCACTATACACCGTTAGCTCAAAGTCATCATCATGAGATACCACAACCCTAATGTTGGAGTACCCTTCAGATAACGAAAGATCCTTTTCACCCAGATCAGATGATTTACTTTCGGTTTGGCTTGATATCTGGAGCATAGACATGTGGCATACATGACATCTGGACGTGAGGCAGTGAGATACATGAGAGATCCGATCATCCCACGATACATAGTGGCGTCCACCAAATCCCCATTCTCATCAGGTGCGACATCAAGATTTGTGGCGAGTGGGGTACCGGCAGCGGTGACATTTTCCATATCAATTCGACTAAGAATGTCTCCGACATACTTAGTCTGATGCAGAAAAATACCGGTAGGTGTTTGATCCACCTGTAATCCCAGGAAGAACTTCATTTCTCCCATGGCACTCATTTCAAACTCTGCCTTCATCACAGATTCTAACTCTTTGCACAGTTCTTCATTTCTGGAACCGAAGATGATGTCATCCACATAGATCTGCACCATTAGTAAATCCCCATCTTTCTCTTTAATGAACAGCATGCAGTCAATCACACCCCTGCGAAAGCCGTGTTTCAAGAGATGGGTGGAGAGCTTCTCATACCAAGCTTGAGTAGCCTGATGTAGCCCATACAGAGCCTTGTCCAACTTGTAGACTCTGTCCCGATGATAAGGATCTTCGAATCCCTCGGGTTGATTGACGTAGACTTCTTCATGGATTTCCCCATGAAGGAATGCACTCTTAACATCCAGCTGATAAAGTTTGATCTTCATGTAAGATGCGTAGGCCAGAAATATCCGAATCGCTTCCATTCGTGCCACTGGTGCAAACACTTCATTGTAGTCGACTCCCTCGACTTGTCTGAATCCTTGAACAACCAACCGTGCCTTGTTTCTGATAACAACACCTTGGTCGTCGTTCTTGCACTTCAGTACCCATTTGGTACCAATCACTTTCACTCCTTTGGGCCTGTCAACCAGTGTCCACACTCCCAGTTTCTTAAACTGTAGCAGCTCCTCCTGCATAGCGTTAACCCAGGCCTCATCCTTCAGGGCATCATTGACGTACTTAGGCTCGATTTGAGAAACAGAACATGAGAAAGCCCCGTCATTGACATATCCCTTTTCCATGACTGCAGCATAGTCAGCAGAGTATAGCTGATTTCTTGTCTGCACACCGGATTGAAGATCCCCAATGATAGAGTAGGGGGATGATTCACACTGATCTTAGTCACATGTGTCGTAGGAACGACAACTTCAGTATAAAGATTTGTGACAACAGGTTCAGTATCCAGATTTCCCGATGCTCGTTCCGTAGCTGAGTACAATCCTTGTGTTGGTAGAAGCACTATAGCGGACAACCTGCATATTATAGAAAATAAATAGTTAAGGAGGGGGACCCAAGCCTTGACTGGCTTGGGTTTCCCAGAGGCATCACACATCAAGAACTTAACCCACTGTCCTTTATCAGTTTGTGGGACCTTAACCTTCAACTTATCAATGCTTTCAGACACTTCAGATGTTTTGGCTTTCCACAAACCATCTTTGTCAAAGGATTGTTTGTGGTAAACCGATGACTGATTTACAGTTTGAACCTTAGGTTTAGTTTCAAGAACAGGTTTCACCTTAGGCATCACAGACTTGCCAGTGACTTGTCTGTGTTGTCTGTGGTGTTGAGGAGAGGTATAAGACCTAGCAGGTGTTTTAGACCTAACAGGAGTCTTAGATCTCTGTTTTGAAAACTGTTTAACTTCATTGTCTAGTTCAATTTTAATTTTGGGTGTCTGATAGCGAGGATAGTTTGAAGAGATGTGACCTCGTTGTCCATAAGTATAGCATGATCTCCTTTCAACAGGACTAGGAGATCTCTTGTCGGGTGGGGAGTAAACTTCAGGTAAGGACTTTTTGGTCTCAATCTTTTGATTTTCACCTTCCTTGACAAATTTTACTTGTTTAACGTTATGGTGGATTTGTCTTTTTGGATGATTTTGATCTTGCTTAATTTGTTTAGATTGAGTGGATTTTAAAGTCTTAGGTTGTGTGTCAACAGATTTAGAACCCAACCCAAGAGTGGCATTAACATTCTCTTCCACCCTATAAGTCTGATCCTTTGTGCCTGAAGTTGATGACTTCTGATTAGCAACGGGAGCAGCAGGTTTAACTACAGTATCCGGGTCACTAACCAGAGAAGTAGTCACCACATGGTCCTTTATGGGATTATTATTAACTGGTCGCTGTTTGGTGTTCAAAAGGATCTCATGTGGTGGAGGCACAACCTTATAACCCAGCCCTTCCCCGTTGTTGCATTCCTTAACCAAGTTTTTCAAATATGAGAAGAACTAGCTAGACTATGGAGTTTTTGCTTTAAAGACTCATTTTCAACTTGTAAAATAGCTCTGTCCTTTTTAGTTTCCTCAATTGTCTTTAAGTAAAACTTTATGTCATTTTCTTGGTTAAGCGCGACAACCTCAGTTTCTTTTAGTTGTTTCTTTAAAGCTTCAATTTTCTCCTTATAGCTGCTCTCATTTTGTTTTAACACTCTATTAGCCTCAGTGCACAATTTTAAGTCATTTACTAAGCTATCATTATGATCTAATAACCTAGCAAATTTTAGATCAATGATTTCCCTAAATTTATCACATTCAACACAAGCATGTTTAACAAAAAGATCATCTTTTGATTCTACCTGTGCAGATGTAGACGTGCCAGTCATGAAAGCAATTTGAGGTTCCTGTTGTGCTTTAGATTCTGCATTCAATTCATCCTCAACGAGTTGATCAATAGTAGCTAAGGCTTCATTAGCATCCAGCTCTATTGAGTTCTCCCCCTCACTCACAGAGTCATCATTCAGATCATCAACGAGAGCAATGTTGGCTTCACCATCAGATAAAAATCGAAAGACCAGTCCTGTCCTTCATCACCTTGAGCAACCATTGCCTTTGAATCATTGCTTATTGAAGCTGTCTTTCTCTTTTTATCCTGTTTGTTGAAGGATGAGAACGGGTTCCCATTGCCAGTCTTCTTCGGCTTAACACACACTCGCTTGAAGTGTCCTTTCTCCTCGCAGTTGAAACAGGTGACTTTTGACTTGTCAAATCCAAAAGTAGTATCTTTAGCAGCCACCAGATTCTGTCCCGTCTTCTTAACAAACTTCTTTGCTCGTCGCACAGCACTCGTGAGAGCCCACATGATGTCCATTCTTTCCAATTCATTTTCATCCACCTGCTCATAGTCTTCATCAGCCAAGTGGCAATTACCTATCTTTCCTGCTACTAATCCATCATAAGAATGAACCACAGCAGCTAGTAAGTCCATGTGCTCCTTAGCCACTTCCACAGTTACAATTCCCAGATTTTCTGTCACTAACTTCGTCGATTGAGCTTCTGTAGTACTGTGTTGAACCCCTGATGTAACATTTGACTCACCACTAGACGATGAGCTTTGACCAGTTGCAGATGTATTAGATACAAATGCAGTCTGCAGAGGGGCACTGGAAGATTTTACAGTAGGAGTCACGTTGTAAAGAGACGGATCCTGAGTGTATGATCCCTTCTTGGCCTTATACTTGTGTCTCACCTCTTCTTCTCTCAGTTTCAGGATGAAATCATTAATATCCAAAGTCTCCAGCACTGAGTTATATCTTAAAGTGGAAATAAATGAATCCCACTTCTCTGGTAGCCCATCAGCCAAACTTGCCACGTTTTCTTCCTTAGACGTTGTAACACCATGAGTGTTAAGTTCACTCATCAAATGATAGAAGCAGTCTATAATATCATCCAGATTCTCATTCCCGATAACAGAAAAATTATCGAATTCCTTCTTTAATGCTTTGGCCTTTAAAGACTTCAGTGTTGTGCTCCCTTCATACCGTTTCTCAAGAGCATTCCATAACTTTTTGCTCTGCTTATGATCAGAATACTGATGGAAGATATCTTTAAGAATTGACTGTGTCAATATAGCATAGGCTATCCCATCAGCTCCAACTGGCATATTGTATCCAGTCTCAATAATATACCATAGATTTGTGTCCACTACATTAAGATGAATCTCAAACCGTTGCTTCCATTGAGGAAATTCATCAAGAGACAAAAGCTTAGGTGGTTTATTATAGTTCCCGATCTCATTTTCCAATAGCAATAGGTTCTGGATCCTGGAGTCCTTCCCTACTGAGAATGCATAGTTCTCTGAGTCCATAATGAATTAGTATTAAACTTGAAAACCAAACTGTGTATGCGACTGGGAGGGGCCACTGAAGGACGACTGAAACTCAAATGTGCGATTGAGCTTAGTCATACGACTGGGCAGGTGATTAGGGCAGTTGTGCGAATGAACGAACGACTGGGCCAATCGTGCGATTGAACGAGCGACTGGGCCAATCGTGCGATTGAATGAGCGACTGGGCCAATCGTGCGATTGAACTGGGCGATTGGAGTTCAGTCGTGCGATTGAGTGAATCGTGCGACTGAGACTGCTGACTTCGAAATTTTTCAACCTTTTTCACACAATTCGATCTAAAACACAATTTTGAATACCCTAGACGACTGCAACTCGAAAAAGACTTAATTTTGAAAGCATGCACACGTAAAAATGGATTTTTATGCAGAAAGCACAGATCTTTAGACTAAAAACGTTGCCTTTTTCACAAAAACGATTGAATCCATGAAGAATCAAGAGCCAAAGCTCTGATACCACTTGTTAGGACCGAGTACGTACGGAGTACTAACTGATTCAACTTGTAACCGAATCAAATAGCGCCGAATTCTATCTGATTGGTGATCCAACCAGGGAAACCGTTAATCCGATCAAACCTTACAATAAGAATACGTTAAGAATAGACTAGGAATGGTCAGAAACGATATATGAACTTGGAAGGGACGATCTGGATGAACTTGGACAGCTAGGGTTGTGAATTCTCGAAGTGTTACGTTTTTCCACGAATTAAGTGGTCTTTATAGGTTACAACTTTCATTCGTACGACTGAGTCATGCGCATGGCTCAGTCGTGCGACTGAGTCATGCGATTGGTTCACTCGTACGATTGAGTCAGTCTCATGACTCAATCGTGCGATTGACTCAATCACCTGGTTCAGTCGTGCGATAGGACCATTCGTATGGTCCAGTCATGCGACTAAATCATGAGACTAAGTTAAACACATTCCTGAACCTTTAACAATTCAGAACTATGTCTAACAACTGCATACCTATATAACATGTTCTTATAAGCATGTAACATACAATGATATAAATATATAAAACATTAAGCAACCAATACACAATCAATCAAAGAGTTTTCATTACATTAATCAAACATTACATATGTGTAACAGAATGAAAGTCTATTACATTTGAGCTCACTAGAACTAGAACTAGGTACATGTGTACTAACAGATAGCCTTGAGAGATTTAAAGTTGTCTGTTCTTTTAAACATCCTCAGAATATCTTCAAACTCATAACCCCTGAACATAGCCTTATGATTAATCAGTCTTAGATTTGCTAGTTCTTTTAGATCATAGATCTCCAGGGAGTTCATAAGAGCAGAGTACTCTGTGAAGAATTAGACTAACCCTGAGATCATTTTGACCATAAACATGTCCACTCACTGTCATACTTCCAGGGAATTATCTTCAGATCAGTCTTGGCCTGGGGAGTAGACATAACTCGGATCAATCTCTGTAGTGGTGAGCCCTTCATGAAGCTCTAACTGTGAAGGTTACAGCTTTCATTCGTACGACTGAGTCATGCGTATGGCTCAGTCGTGCGACTGAGTCGTGCGATTGGTTCACTCGTATGATTGAGTCAGTCACATGACTCAATCATGCGATTGACTCAATCACCTGGTTCAGTCATGCGATTGGACCATTCACATGGTCCAGTCGTGCGACTGAATCATGAGACTAAGTTAAACACATTCCTGAACCTTTAACAATTCAGAACTATGTCTAACAACTGCATACCTATATAACATGTTCTTATAAGCATGTAACATACAATGATATAAATATATAAAACATTAAGCAACCAATACATAATCAATCAAAGAGTTTTCATTACATTGATCAAACATTACATATGTGTAACAGAATGAAAGTCTATTACATTTGAGGTCATTAGAACTAGAACTAGGGACATGTGTACCAACAGATAGCCTTGAGAGATTGAAGTTGTCTGTTCTTTTAAACATCCTCAGAATATCTTCAAACTCATAACCCTGAACATAGCCTTATGATTAATCAGTCTTAGATTTGCTAGTTCTTTTAGATCATAGATCTCCTGGGAGTTCACCAGAGCAGAGTACTCTGTGAAGAATTGGACTAACCCTGAGATCCTTTTGACCATAAACATGTCCACTCATTGTCATACTTCCAGGAAATTATCTTCAGATCAGTCTTGGCCTAGAGAGTAGACATAACTCGGATCAATCTCTGTAGTGGTGAGCCCTTCATGAAGCTCTAACTGTGAAGGTTCAACAAACCGCTCAGGATATCTATGCAAAAATAGGTGCCAAAGAGTCATGATCTCTATGGGTGAGCTGCATGTCTTGTGCTGAAACTCTGGATTTAGGCTTTTGTCTAGTTATTTCTTCTTCCATTTTCTTCTGCCTTTCTTTCTTCTCATTGATCATCCTAAGGATAGCAGCCCTTAGAGAATTTGTCTTCATATTTCCTAGTGTTCTCTTAGTGAATCCTTGATCAGACAGATAGTCCTTCATTTCCCTATCAGTCATACTATAGGGATCAGGATACAGTAGTTGAGAAGATGCAGTCTGCTTGGCGTTTAAAGAGGATTTTACCATAGGAGCTTTGGGTGAATGAGTCTTTTCATACTCAGTCTCATGTGTAGGGTCCAACAGTTTGTTTAGCTTTTCTTCTTCTACTATCATCCCCTCATAAGTCAACCCGAATACCTCATCAAGATCATATTCGTGATCAATCAAAAATATGGCCTTCACTATCAGATCATCTGATTTGGCTTTCTCTACCATCTCAGGTACTGATGGCTTCTCCTTTTCAGGGCTTTCCCTAGCCATTGATTTATCAACCACATAACCACTCTCTATCTCTCCTTCTTCCAAATAATGATTTTAGCCTTCATTTTCAATTGAGCTTTAGCTTTTTCATGTTCTTCTAAGAATTCAGCAATGGCTGCAAGGCTACGTGGATCATCTTTTTGCTTTTTCTTGACCGGTTCTTCTTCTTCGATTGGTCTTTTTCCCTGGCCTTTTCAGCTAAGTTTTTCCTCTTTCTGGAGTATGTTTGCACTCTTGGATCAGATGAGGTTTCAGCCTTTTCAGCTTCTTTGGACAGTTTCTCAGTTTCTGTATTTTCTGATTCATCAACTACTGCAGCTGCTGATTCTTCTCTTTTTTGTTGTTCTTCACATAATTTTCTAATTAGCTCCTTTTGTTCATTAGATAGGGATACAGCAGACATAATATGCAGACTCAATTCCTTCTCAATTGGGACAGGAGATTGAGGAATGACTACTATTGGTTCAGTACCTTCCCTCTGATTGACTATGAAATCCCACAAATCATCATCTATAATGAATTCTTCTATAGTAAAGAAGTCGAGAGCTTTAATCATATCACTAAATTCTGACTCTTCAGTATGAGTTTCTTCTTGTTTGCTTGTATAAACCATGATTTCCAAGCTGGATTCATCATGTCTAGTTCCACTGGTTTCAGTCTCCTTTTCAGACTTAGTGAACTTCATCTTTTTAGCATGTGCGGAGTCATCATCACTATCCCCTGATGAACGTTCATCACTATCAGCTCTATCACTTTCTCCTTTTCTTTTCTCTTCTCTGTTATCACCCTGATCATCTTGTTCTTTTTCTGCTTCTTGTTTGATCCTGACCAATAGCTCTAACTCAGATACTCTCTTGTTTAGAGATGTTGTATGTTTTTGCAAGTCAATGATTGTAACAGCTTGCTCTTTAATCAGCCCTTCCTGTTCTTCCGTAGCAATTGTTTGATGGCCAGAGTGTCTAAATGACCACTTACTTCATCCATGGAATGCTGAAGAGCTTCCTTTAGATTCTCTATCTCCTTTTCTTTTCTTGCTTCTCAACCTCATACTTCTTTTTTTATATCTTTTATCTCCTTTTCTTTTTCATCCATCTCTAGAAGTCTGTCTTGAATGATACCGATCTTCTATTCAGGAGATTTTCCATCTTTGTTACTTTCTTTAGAAGCTCAGAGATCATTTTATCTTTCTCATCAGGTCTATTGATCTCTGATTCAGCAAAACTCTCAGAGGGAGCTGCTTCTGAAGTCACTTGCCTCACATGCATTTGCATCTGATCCTCCTTCTCATCAGATGATGATTTTGATTCCTCTGATGAGCTGGCAGAATCACCAAACTCAGCATGCTCAGCAGTAGAGGGTGATGATGGAATAGGAGATATAAGTGAATGATGAATTTATGAAATATAGGGAGAGTGAATGGGTGATCTATGGGGAGAGATGATTGGTTGTGTTTGTGGAAATGGGAATGGTGGTCTTTGAGGTGATGGTGTTGAAGTAGGCAAAATGGTGAGGCTATACCTGCTGCATGAACAGAAGGTTCAGTATGAAGATCACCACTACATCAACTTGTGGTGACATTGACCTCTGTCCTTCTTCAGCCATACCAGCTTGCTCATCAACATTGTGTTGACTGGGAGCAGCTTGCTCTTCTTCTGGAACAGGCTCATTCATAGGAGCCTCTTGTTCTTGTTCCTCAACATTCTCATCTTGGTTGATCTGTTGATGCATCCATGGTAGTAGAGGAAATAATGTCCCACTATAAAAATTCCTGGGATCTTTCTTCTTTAAGTACTTGTAGGACTTAGCATTGTAGTGAGAAATATCCATCACTGGTCCTACAGGCACTATGTCAGGAAATGCTTCATTGGTAAAGCATTGAAGAAATCTTGGATACATCAGGAACATGTGTCTTCTACCCTCTTGGATGTTAAATACCAAATGTCACACCCTCAATTCCCATGAACGGGGTTTTACAGTTAGGCGTGTGACATAACCAGGATCGCAGATAAGCATCAGTTACACCAAACGACTCGATAGTTACAAAACATAATAGTTACTTGATAATAGTGAAATAAACCATTTATGTTTAGGTATTGCGGAAGCGAAATCAGAAAACATTTAAACAAATGTTAAAACCATGCAAACAAGCGCCCAAACCAATTTAAGTAAATAATAAATGTAACTAAACCAGTAAATCAGTTTTAAAATGCAATTGAGAATGATATGCAGTTGATGCAGTGCTCTAGACGTGCCATATCAATGACCTAAGAGAAAACATGCTAAAGTCAGTAACTAAACCAGTAAATCAGTTTTAAAATGCAATTGAGAATGATATGCAGTGGATGCAGTGCTCTAGACTAGTGAGTTCACAGGTTTATCAGAAAACAGTAATTAATAGTAATGAAATTCCAGATTTAGTAATCAAAGCATATAAGTGGGTAGCTAGCCTACAGCAAGTCACTATGTGTATGAAGTCACGACCGAGCTGATTGTAATAATAATATAATGAATGCTCTGGCTGTGGAACCCCAACCACAACACTGTAAAACAGACTAACCATTCACCCGTTTGACCTCCAGTCAAGCTAGCGCGACTAGCCCGGCGGGGTTTGTTAAACCCAGTAGATCTACTAACAATCACCTCGCTAGTAACATATTAACTGTCCGAAGAGGCGTAGTATAATAAAATAATAATAATAATAATAATATAATAATAATAAATAATAATAATAATAATAATAATAATAATAATAATTATTAATATTATTATATATAATAATAATAATAATAATATAATATTATATTAGTAATAATATGATAATAATAATAATAATAATAATAATAATAATAATATATAATAATAATAATAATATTATATAAATAATAATAATTATTATTATATTATAATAATAATAATAATAATAATAATATATTATTATTAGTATATAATAATAATAATAATAATAATAATAATAATAATAATAATAATAATAATAATAATAATAATAATAATAATAATAATAACAACACAACAACCATTTTCACTTAGTAAATGAAATCAAGTAATTATAAGAGGGCGTTAAATAACGGAAACGGTGTTAACTTGAAAACACGGGTTGTCACATCATCCCCTTGTTGAAGGAATTTTCGTTCCGAAAATTAGAAAATCAGGTTAGTACAAAATGCCAGATTTAACAGTGACAACAAAAGTGTTCGGAACTTGTTTAAGATCAGGTTTTTGAAATTTTGAAACAACCCAAGACAAAGAACGTAAGGTTTCGCAAGAATCGTAATGTTTCATCGCTAGAGTTGCGACATCATCCCCTTGTTGAACGAAATTTCGTCTTGAAATTGAAAGAAAAGATATCTTATAATTGATACCTTATGGTTTCTCTATCCATGATCTTCACTAGTTCTTCCACGAAATGAAACTGTTCATCAATTTCCAACTCCTCTAATGGAACAACAAGTGATTCATCAGCTAGACACTTCCTTAGAATATGACACGTGAAACACATTGTGTATTCCAATGAGTTCGTCAGGTAAGTTCAGTTGATAAGCTACTGGGCCAACTCGTTTAACAATCTCAAACGGCCCAACGTATCTAGGGTTTAGTTTCCCACACTTTCCAAAGCATGTTACACCTTTCGAAAGTGATACTTTCAAGAGTACTTTGTCACCAATCTGAAACTCCAATGGCTTATGATGTTTGTCAACGTAACTCTTTTGTCGATCGCGTGCTGCTGCCATACAATTACGAATTTGCACGATCTTCTAGGTCGTCTCGTGCACAAGTTTTGGTCTTGTAAGTTGGCTTTCTCCAACTTCCGCCCAACAGATAGGTGATCGTCACTTACGTCCATACAGTGCCTTAAATGTGCAGCCTTGATCGAGGTGTGATAACTGTTATTATAGGAGAACTCAACCAATGGTAAATGAGTTTCCCAACTGCTGCCAAAATCGATCACATAGGCACGCAACATGTCTTCCAGTGTTTGGATCGTACGCTCACTCTGACCATCGGTTTGCGGATGATACGCGGTACTCATCCAGTCATGTTCCTAATGATCGTTGCAATGATTGACATAAGTGAGAAGTGAATCGTGTATCGCCATCAGAGATGATCGAGAGTGGCACGCCATGTCATGACACATTTTCCTTTAAGTAGATATGTGCCAGTCTATCTATTTTGTAAGTCTCACGAATGGCTAAGAAATATGCCAACTTGGTTAAATGATCCACTATCACCTAAATAGTATCGTTTCTAGTCTATGCAAGGTAATTTCTGTGATGCAATCCATGGAAATATTCTCCCATTCCCACACTACAATCTCTTTTAATTGAAGCAAACCTAAGTGGCAATTTGACACGTAAGTGGCAATTTCAGCTTTCATGTTAGACCACCAGTAAATGACCATCAGATCTTAGTGCATCTTATCAGATCTAGGATGTACTGAATAACGA
Organism: Flaveria linearis; assembly: GCA_024085815.1. Taxonomy (NCBI): domain Eukaryota; kingdom Viridiplantae; phylum Streptophyta; class Magnoliopsida; order Asterales; family Asteraceae; genus Flaveria; species Flaveria linearis. The sequence goes on along the minus strand of JABSNV010001379.1, from coordinate 3,221 downwards.
GACTTGTGAGCATCATCCATCACCAATTCTCGAGATTCCCAAATAATGTAACCCAAACCCTGTCTTTATAGCAACGGAGACCATCTGACCTTTCCTGAAGTAATCTCTCAGCTCCTCTGAGAGATTCTGACTTGATGTTCTGCTCTTGTAATGCCTCAGCCTAGGCGTTCTTAATCTACGATAGTAGGTCAGAATGAATAGTTAATTGCAATCCACGGACACGACGAGGCTTTAGGGTTTCCTTACGACTAAGGGCATTGGCTACCAAGTTAGCCTTCCCCGGATGGTACTTGATGTCAAAGTCGTAATCATTCAGCAGTTCCAACCATCGTCGTTGTCTCATGTTTAGCTTCTTCTGCTTATAAATGTGCTAAAGACTCTTATGATCAGTGAAGATCTTACACTTAGTTCCATAAAGGTAATGTCTCCAGATCTTGAGTGCGAATACTACAGCTCCCAACTCTAGGTCATAAGTTGTATAGTTCTTCTCATGCACCTTAAGCTGTCTCGATGCATAAGCTATCACTTTCTCGCGTTGCATCAATAGGCAACCCAAACCTTGGATTGACGCGTCACAATACACCACAAAATCGTCTGTTACCTCAGGTAATGCCAAGATCAGAGCACTACACAGTTTGTCTTTAAACACTTGAAAATGATTCTTCCTTGCTACCCCACTTGTAGATGGATCCTTTGTGAGTTAGGGTAGTCAAGGTTGTACCAGTTTGGAGAATCCTTCTATGAAGCACCGGTAGTAACCCGGTAATCCAAGAAATTGGCGCACCTCAGTAGGCGTCGTTGGTGTCGGCCAGTTCTTGACTACCTTTAATCATAGATGGATCAACATGGATGCCATTATATTAACCAAATGCCCTAGGAACTGTACTTCTTTATCCAGAAGGCACATTTAGTAAACTTGGCATATAGGTTTTGGTTTTCAGAAGCTCTAGAGTAGTCCTTAAGTGTTCCTTATGTTCCTCTCTATTTATGGTATAAATGAGTATGTCATTAATGAGGATGATGACAAACTTGTTTAAATAGGGTTTGCAAACACGGTTCATGAGATTCATAAGGACTGCAGGAGTGTTCGTCAAACCAAATGGCATGACTGCGAACTCAAAGTGCCCATATCGAGTTCTGAAAGCTGTCTTGGATATGTCTTCTTCTCGAACCCTAAGCTGATGATATCCAGACCTCAAGTCAATCTTCGAATAGTAACTCGATCCTTGCAATTGGTCAAACAGGTCGTCGATATGTGAAGAGGGTATCGATTCTTGATGGTAACCTTGTTAAACTTCCGGTAGCCAATACACATCTAAATGGTTCCATCTCTCTTCTTCACGAATAGCACAGGCGCTCCCCAAGGTGAAGAAATTGGATGTATGAACCATTGTCTAACAAATCCTACAACTGTTTCGACAATTCTTGGAGTTCGTTCGGTGCCAAATGGTACGACACCCGAGTGATAAGGGCAGCTCCGGGGTCAACTCAATCTGAAACTCTACTTGCCTATGTGGAGGAAGGTCAGACTAGTTCTTGGGGATACCTTTGGAAAATCTTTAACAATCAGAATATCTTTAAGTCAGTAACTAGGGCTAGAGTCGCTGAGTGCCACTTTCCTTAAACACTTATGAGCCTTCATGTAAGAGATGATGTGACCATAGCACCACTCTTGTCGCCTTCCACCTGAGTATCTCTCCATTAGGCAAGGTAACCGAATGAGTTTCTCACGATAAATGATTTTGGCTTGGTTCTTGGACAACCAATCCATGCTGACTACGACATCGAAGCTACCAAGCATAATAGATAGAAGATCAATATTGAAATAATCCCCAGACAGACTTATCTTACAACCTCGGTATAATGAGAAGACTCTATGATCTTACCGTCAGTTATTTCTACCGTATAGTTCGTGTCTAGGGCTATAGAGTTAACATCTAGTAAGTGACTAAACTTATATGAAATGAAACTCCTATCAGTACCTGAATCAAATAGCATAGATGCATACAACCATTTCCATTGTTTCCACTCTTCTTGTTCCTTGAACAGTCTCCTTTAGGATGCCTAGGTTGTCCACACTCATAACATTCTTTCTATGCTCCTTCTGTTGAGAAGACTTGGCCAGGATGTTCACGTAGAAGTCCTTGAAGTTATGGCCAAATTTTTACAAAGCACTCTTGGATATTCTTATTGCACAGTCCCATAGCGATGATAGTTGCACTTGTTACTTATAATGGGACGCAGAGATGTAACAGTCGGAGTCGTCGTAATACACTTTGTTAACTGAACTTACGCCAAAAGCAGTCAACCAAGGAAATCTAATTTGAATCTTACCACCAAGGGACAAACAAAAGTAACTTACGCTCAACTTGATAAATACCAAATGAAACGAATGTTGGAACGTTTAAACGACCAGGACCCTAAGTCTTAAGATGAACCCAATGAGCAAAGAGTACACACATATAGAGTATCAGTACTCTGATGTAACTTTCATAAAGATTACATAGTTATCACTTAAATTGTATTGCACGATAATAAAATGCTAGAACGTGCAGCGCCTTGTAAGGTCTGGAACTACTTTCATAATACAAATACCATTAAGACTCTAGATAGATGAAAACTTTCATATGAATAGACATGGAGGATTACTTCCATATCATTAGTGGTTTATGCAGATTGAGACTCTCGTGTCCTCAAAGTATAGAAATGAAAATTTGTACTGACTATGACCATTATCACCCAACAGTTCACCAAACTTCTCATGCATAAAAAATTACAATTACGTGTGCATCCGTGATGGTAATTTGCTTTGCATGGTCACCCTGGTCCTCCTATCCGAGCTAACATATCTTGTCAATACATAGTGTTATCAATGATAGAGGTATCAAAGATATTATTGTTAAACCAAAGGTCAATTAACCAACGTTGTACGAAAGAATCGATTGAGGGGATATTCACTGGGCAAGAAACTGTCCATGTGCTCAAGTCAGATAGGTAAGATGGCATTATCATACGTAAACCCTGATAAGCTGTCTCCAATGTCTATATTAGTCACCAGTGCAACTATTGCCAGCTCCATAGGGTAGGGGAGAGTTAGTAAACGTAGGTAAGAAAGTAAGACATAAGTATCTCTCATCTGAGAAAGCATTTAATAGGAGACAGGACATGCTCCCGATGAACCATTCAAGTTCAGAACCAAGGATGTTGTATCCAATTATGAG
>JABSNV010000632.1:0-30627 GCA_024085815.1 Flaveria linearis | reverse complement strand
ATAACTAGGTGGTAGGATAAGGTGGTGTGGTGGCGGGTTGGTGATGTGAATGCATGAAACCAAGGGTCGTGGCTTAGGTTAGTAGCTTTCGGGGGTGGTGGGTGGTTTAGCATAAGGTGGTGGTTTCGAGTGGTGTTAACCGAGGGTGTTAGGGAGGATGATTTAGTTTTAGTGTTTAGCTAGGTTTTATGAATTTGATTATATTGATTTTTGGTCTATTTAAGATGTATATTATATATATATACAAGTACCCGTATACTATATATATAAAATATGTACACTTGATGTTCTTAATATGCATATATATATGTGTCTATAATATAAACATGTACAAATAAGTACGAGTATGTAATATATATATGCATATAGTAGAAATTATTCATATTAATCGTACATATATACAAGCCGCTCCAAGGAATTCTTTTATGTACATGTAGGTATGCAAACATGCATACGTAAAATTTTTTTATTATATATACATGTATGAGTGAGTTTCGGGTATATAAACATACATGCATACGTGAATAACTATATACATGCATGCATGCAACATGCATATGTATATCCCTAATATATACATACTAAATATAAATCGTGACTGTAACGTAATATAATAAAAAATTTGACGTAGTAGTATAATAATAAAAAAAAAATGTAAGGTTGTCACATATCCATCCTTTCGAGCTCAGTTTCATCTACCTGCTCGTAGTCTTCATCGGCGAGATGATAGCTTCCAATCTTCCCCGCAACTAGACCTCATAGGAGTGAACGAAAGCTGCTAGGAGATCCATATGCTCCTTTGCTACCTCTATAGTCACATTCCCGAGATTCTCAGTCTTAATTTTGTACAATTGGCTTCAGGTGCTATATATGGGTGCAAGATGACCCTGACGTGTCAGATCCTGAAGTAATGGCTTGGGACGGGCAGCAACTGAGACTGGACACGAATGCTGTTTGGAGTGTGGTGCTCCAGAAGTTTTGGTGTGGGAGAGTTGTAGTTAGTACGGGTTTCTGATCATAGAACTTTCTGGATCTGTACTTCATCCTCAACTCTTCCTCTCTCAGCAGCTTCAGAATGAAATCGTTGATATCCCAACTTTGCCAGCATATCATTCTGTCTGAGATTTGAAACAAACGAACCCACTTCTCTGGCATCCATCTGCAAAACTTGACATCTTGTCTTCCATGGACGTGGTAACCCCATGAGTGTGAAGCTCACTCATTAAGTGGTAGAAACGGCCGATAACATCATCCAGACTCTCTTTCCCTATTGAGGAGAAGTTATCAAACTCCTTCTTCAAAGCCTTTGCCTTTAATGCCTTCAACGTCGCATTCCCGTCATACCGTTTTTCCAGAGCATCCCATAACTTCTTGGCTTGTTATTCTCAGAAAACTGATAGAATATATCCTTAGGAATTGATTGAGTTAACAAAGCATACACATTCTTCTCTGCATTATACTTCACCTTCTGGCTATCAGTCATGCCACCCAACGTAAGGTTTACTCCATCAGAACCAACCCGACTGCTATACCCAGTCTCGATTGATTCCCACAGATTAGGTTCAACTCCATTTAAGTATATCTAAACCTTTGCTTCCATTGTGGATAATAGTCTAACGTTATGAGCTTAGGGGCTTATTGTGATTACCAACTTCGTTTTCTAGAAGCAATAGATTATGGATCCTTGAATCCCTTCCGGCAGTGAAAGCTGAATACTGATCTTCCATTAGTATAAACTTTAAGCTATAATCTAAGATTTATTCACTAATGCAAATGGATATGCGTGAATGCGCCAAACAGCGATTGAACAATAGGATGGCTCAATCGTGCGATTGAACAATACGGATGAGTCAATCGTGCGTTGGACAAGACGACTGATAATGCGAATGGAGTGTTTAGTCGTACGATTGGATAAGCGACTGAGTTCAATCATGCGTATGGGATGTACGATTGAGTTCAGTCGTACGAATGAGCTATTCATGCGACTGAAGGCTGCTGTTTTGAAAAATTCGAGGTTTTGAAGATTTGACTCACAAACACGAATTTTTACGAACCCTAATCTGTCGTAATCTGAAAACGTGAACTTTTTGATCTGGAGACATCGAAAACACTGTTTTAAACAAAAAGATGGTGGTTTTGAATGAAAAGACGCGATTTTTACACCAAATCGATCGAATCACACGCAAAATCAAGAGCCAAAGCTATGATACCACTTGTTATGACCGTGTACGTACGGAGTACTAACTGATTCCGCGCGTATACCAGCTCAAATAGTGCGGAATCCTATTTGATTGGCGATCCAATCAGTGAGAACGATAATCTGATCAATCCTACAATGAAACAAATGTTACGAACGAACAATAATTGATTAGAAACGAACTATGAAGTTGGAACAGGTTTTCTTATGCCTCTGGACGACTAGGGTACGATTATGTGCGTAGGTCTTCGAATTCTTTTGTTTTTCCACGAATTAAGTGGTATTTATAGGTTAGGGTTTTCCATTCGTACGACTGAACCATTAGCATGGTTCAGTCATGCGACTGAAGCATGCAGTTGATCCATCCCGCACGACTAAAGGTCCAGTCGTGCGACTGAGTCAATCTTATGTCACAATCGTGCGACTGATCCAGTCTCCTGGTTCAGTCGTGCGACTGGTTCATTAGCATGAAGTATTCATGCGTATGGTCCATTAGCATGGTCCATTCACATGAGAACTTCACACGATTAAGTTTAAACATGTTTCTCAACCATATTTGACTAAGAATTATGCAAACAACCACAAACCTATATAGTTAGTTCAATATGCGTTATCACACAATAAACAATGAAATATTAAATATCATAAGCATCAACCACACATTGTATTTCATTCATACCCATTCAATTACATATATGTAAGACATGAAAGACATTTTACATTAGCTCCTAAACTAGGTACACATGTATTAACACGATGATCGGGTGTTGGGAGAGTCGTGCTGGAGGTGACCGTTGGAAGGGCGGTTTTCAAAAAAAAGCCGTTCAGGCTCATTAAAATTAAAACAAATATTTTTTTCCTATATATACTCATCTCCAATCTTTATACGAACCATCCTATTTCACCTCACTTCTCTGTTACATTTTATTAAAAAAACTTTGTCTCAACCATGAAATAGAGTTCCTCCTCGTCCGAATCTTCCAAAAAAGACAAACTCATTTTTGAAACGAGAAAGAAGGTGATCGATCATTCTCAACGTCAGCAGTCCTAGCAGGATCTTCACCTTTAAATCGTGACTGAGTGGGTGCAAACAACACTATGGTAGGACACTATTTTTCCCTCGATTGCCTTTATGATGAAGAGAGTTTTAGAACATGTTTTCATTTGAGTAGACAAATATTTTTGCGTATATTGAATAATTTGTTCGAGCAATATTCGATTTTTCAACACAGAGAAGATGCTAGAAGTTAGTCGAATTCACCAATTTTCAGAAGTTACGGTGGCTTTTCGATAACTGGTGTACGATGTTACTTGAAAATTTTTGTCAAGGTACATAAATGTTTCCTTAGTTTTTATAATATTTTAAAATTACACGTGATTCACTTGAAAGCTTTTGTAGGAATCATATCGATTCACTCTCGAAGATATTTGCTTAAACCCACTATGTATGATATTCAGTGCATATACAAGGTGCATGGTAAAAGACATGGTTTACCTGAAATGCTCGGTAGCCTTGATTGTACGCATGTTAAGTGGGCTATGTGTTCCACTGTTTGGAGATGTTAGTTTGATAGTGGTGATCACCCCCGACCCTACTATGATACTTAAGGTTATGACCTTGTATGATCTTTGGTTCTGGCATGCGTTTTTTGGTGTTGTCGGTCAAATAACAACCTTAACATTATCAATCAATCTCTTTTATTCGACAACCTTATCGATGACATCGACCCCCCTCAATCTTTTTATGCAAATGGATAACATTCCAAATATGGGTACTACCTTATTGATGGAATTTACAATGAATGAGCGACACTAGTTCAATCTTTTACATCTCCACTTAAAGACAAACCAACCTACTTCACGAAAAAGCAAGAATCAGCAAGAAAAGACATTGGAAGAGCGTTTGGAGTTCTAAAAAACGCTTTCACTTGATCGCAAAACCGATACGGGTTTGGTCAAGGGTGAGATAACGAGCATAGTCTATACTTGTCTTATTTTACATGAAGAGATTTTAGAATACAAGTGTAAAGCTATTTGTAAAAACTACCAAGGAGACGTTCTACCACTACAATCGACAATCATCGATCAACAAATACTAAAAAACATAGCATTAATCAAGAACCTTGAAATACATGGAAACCTTCTTCATGAATTGATCAGGCATTTGTGGGCTAGACGACCCGATGATCTTGTATTAGACTAGTTTTATATTATTTTTAAAAGTTATGTTGTCTATTTATATTTTAATGTAACTTTTTGTTTATAATATTCATGTATTTAGATGGTATAAAAAATTAAATAAATTAAGTAATTTGTTAAAGCACCCGACCACCTGACATATTACAGGGTCATACTATTTGATCAGAAGCTCTATCCAATGTTCAGTCAACATTCAATCAACACCACATGTTACAATATTACAAGATAACTTGATAGGGATGATTTTTGACACGAACCTTTAACATGGCATGACACGACACGAGTTAACAGGTTTCGTGTCATTAATAGGTCGACACGTTATAGACACGATAAAAATCGTGTCTTAATAGATCAACACCTGTTAACCTGTTAACGCACATGTTAAGACCTATTTATATTTTTAGCTTATAAAAATAGTTTATATATTATATATATAGGGGAGGTTCTACTAAAAATAAATTTTGCCTAAGAAAGGTAAGAAATGATCTTAGCCTTCCATTTCTTAATCAATGTCTAAGATGATAATGTTGTAAATAAAAAGATGGAAGGTATTTTGGGTATGTAACCACTTTTGTTGACTTTTTTGAGTTTCCCCCAATTTTTTTAAACGTTTATAACTTTTTCATGCTATATTATTTTTTTAAAAAAATTACACCATAAAATCAAGTATTTTTTCTCCTTAAATTGAGTATAGTATTGCTATTTTTTTTATAAAAAAACAAATTATGTGAAATTGTGTTACATTTTAATGTTTTTGTGTTGTATTTTATAAAACAACGTAAAATTGTGTTGTATTTCATAAAACAACACAAAATTGTGCTGGATTTCATAAAAAAGCACAAAAATATGCTGGATTTCATAAAACAGCATAAAATTGTGCTGGTTTCATAAAACAACACAAAATTGTGCTGGATTTTATAAAACAGCACAACATTGTGCTGGATTTCATAAAACAGCACAACATTGTGCTGGATTTCAGAAAACAGCACAACATTGTGCTAGATTTCATAAAACAGCACAAAATTGTACTGGATTTCATAAAACAACACAAAATTGTGCTGGATTTCATAAAACAACACAAATTGTGCTGGATTTCATAAAACAACACAAATTGTGCTGGATTTCATAAAACAGCACAAAATTGTGATGTGTTTCATAAAACAGCACAAAATTGTGATGTGTTTTATAAAACAGCACAAAATTGTGTTGCATTTCATCAAAACAACACAAAATTTGTTGTATTTATGAAACATCACAGTTTTGTGCTGTTTTACGTGAAACAACACAGTTTTATGTTGTTTTGTCAAATAGCACAATTTTGTGCGGTTTTACATAATAAGTTCTATGTTGTTTTACGTCAAAACAACAAGGTCTCTTGTTTTGTTTATGTGGTGTATTATGTCAAAATATCAAACAAAATAGAAATAACACTTTTTTTGCTATTTTAATGCTCACTATTTGCGTTAATATAACACGTTTCGTGTTGTTTGGTGTTAGAACGACAATCTATATATTGTTTTGTGCTTGAACAATCAACGTAACAACTAAGTCTGATAAAACGAATGACATTTGAGTGTCATTGATCATTGATGTCATCCTCCGTCATTATTCATTATCTCCAATTACCATTATCATTGACTACTGAATCATTGTCTTAAAACACTACCAATTAATACCCACCGCTCAAGTTAACATCTCTAATCACTGATTACTTGTTGTATGTATTATGAAGTTTAAGACAACGAGAGACATTTAGGCTTTGGTTGTATTTTGAGGTTAATTTTCATAGGATTTGTGGGTGAAAAAGTGTGTAAAAGAAATGTGCTATATTTTTAAAAGAAGAAAGAGAATTAGATTAAATGGTTAATAGACCAAATACCCTTTAATTCTATTTTCTAGTTTTTTCATTTGTCACCACCTCATTTCTTCTTAGCTTCTTAGCAAAATATATTTTTAGTGGAACCCCCCTATATATATTTATATATATATATGATATATATATATATGATATATGTCATTATTTTTCATGTTTAATTTAAAAACCTATCCATTGCCCTACCGTTTAATCGAATACGTCTATCATAGTATCACCGACCGAGTCTCCGGTCTCCACCTGAACCCTATTCGTACTCTGTATATTACCTTATTAAACCATGCTATCAGTTAAAATAGACTTTTTTATTGACTTTTATTTCAAAAATATCAAGGATTATCATGCTAAAGATTATGGTATATTCAAGATTTTGATGGACTTTAGTCAATTTTTATTTCACTAAACGTGTGATTTTTATCGTGTCTCTTAACAGGTCTTATCTTGTAACCTGTTTCTAAACAGATTCGTGTTCGTGTCTAGAAAAAATGACACGATTAGTTATCGTGTTATGTTTGTGTTAGCATTTATTGTGTTCATGTCTTATCATGTTAATGTCTTATCGTGTCGTGTCTGATTTGTTATGCCAGCCCTATATCCGACAACATATAGCCTTAATATTATAATTATCTTTATCTACTAACAACACTATTTTCAATATTTAATACACACAATCATCAAAGAGTTCAACTCATTTATTCTCTCTTACTTTTATGCATACTAATTTTATCATTATAGTTTAACCTTATCTTTTTTATTGGTAAATGTACGATCTTGTTTTAAAGGGTAAATGTTAGAGGTTGTTTGATAATTTCTGAATGATTAAGGTGCTGTTTGTTTTTTCTGCAGGAAAACGTCTGTGGTCTGCGGACCACATCTGCAGACATCTACAGCAGAAGAGGTGGACCAATGTCTGCTCTCTGCAAGAAAAAACTGTTTGTTTTTTAACAGTATGCAAACCATCGTTTTCCACTATTATTCCTCTTCCATTATCTTCTGCAAAACCATTGTTTTTCCACCATCGTTTTTTAACATTATCTTCTTCAATTCAATTTCTCCCCAAATGCACAAATCATTCACTAAACCCACAAGATTATTATATACATCCAACATGCACCCTCAAATCTTCCCTATATCTATCTCCAACCCCTTCGTTTCAGATCCCACACCATCATCTTCAATCATGCCCATTTCAGCAGCTTCAAAGGCTGAATCAGTGTTCTTGAAGGATTACGATGGTGACGATTTGGTTCATTCAGTGGGGAGGTGGCGGTGGAACACGAGGGGTGGGGGGTGGCGGTGGGGGACGAAGGGGCTGCGAGGGTGGTGTAGAGTGGGGAGGTGGCGGTGGAACACGACGGTGGCGGCGGTTGAAGGAGCTGCGGCGGTCTTTGGAGGGCGGCGGCCTGGAGGAGGCGCGGCTGGAGGGGGCCGGCCGGGACGAGCCGCGGCAGGAGGGGGCGGCTGGTGGGAGGCGGCGACGGCTGGAGCGCGCCGGTGGGAGGATGGTCTCGTGGAGAGAGGAGAGGAGGATGAGGATGGTGGCTGGTTGTGTTTTGTGATTAGGAGAAGAGGTTTGATGAAATGTCTTCCCGCCTGAAGACACTAGTCCATGTCTGCACCAAGAAGACTTCGCGCAGACACTTTTTTAATGAAACGTCTTCCAAAAAACAAACAGTCTGCGCACTCAAAACCTCTTCCGCGTCTGCATGCGCGCAGATGAAGAGGTGGGGAAGAGGTTTTCTTAAAAAACAAACACCACCTAAGTGTTGAACCAATAAGAGGTCTGAACCATTAAGTGCTGAACCATCAAAAGGTCTGAACCATTAAGAGGTAGTATATCACTTAACTATTCAAAAACAAATATCTGACCAATTTAGATAAGTGGTCTTAATCATATAGCATTAGATCTCTTAACCATTTAGCATTAGTATAATGCTTAAGCATTCAGAGGCAAATGTTTGAATCATTCAGACATTTGCTTGTGAGACAAACAGTCTAAAATATTAAATGCTGAACCATTCAGACATCTGAACCATTAAGAGGTTGATTCAGATGCTGCCAAACAACGCATTATTTTAATCGGGCATACTTATTCGTTTTCCAACTAGGACCACGCCCCAACTCTTTCAGGAGTAAACCCACAACTGAAAAAACTCAGTGGCTTGTGCTCCAAACAAAACTTAAACCCAGACTTCCCTATTCTAAATCTTATAATTGTCTTATTTTATTAACAAATTATTTTTAATATATAATACACACATAACAGTTATCAATGAGCTTTGCTAACTACAATGCGATAAAAAACGCCGTCAAGTTTACTTTTCAATCAATTGATGACGAGTTTAAAATACAGTAGGTGTAAAGTATAAATATTTGTTTTTTAATGACTAATTGTATAATTGAGAGACCACTGACCCACTCGATTATCTTCACTGCTCAAGTACGACACCTCGTGGCATTAGGCGTGCATGCCCTCAAAGGGAAGCTTGTAAATCAGTTCGTCTCTATCGGTCCCGAACCTAAGATCACTCTCAAAAAGAAATCCACCTTAACGTTGTGTTCCCAAGTTTACTTAACGAGAGAAAAAAAAAAAATACTTTATTTTCTTTTCTCTTCCCTTCTCTTCTTTTATTTCTTTTTCTTTCTCTCTATTTTCTTTCATAGTCTTCATTTTCCTTCCATTTCCTTTATTTTTCCTCATTAAGTAAACACGGGAACATAAATTTTAACAATCCTTCCATTTCTTCTATTAAAAATAACTCTGAAATACAACTATTTTTTCTTTTATTTTTTTTTTTTTTTTTCTTTAAATAAGACTTGGAACAGAACGTAAGTAAAAACTCTCACCCTTGAAACTTCTTTTTATCATAAAATAGACTTGAAGTCATGATATTTCTTTAATTATTGTAGTCTTGGATTATAAACATTTGTTAAAGAAGCTAGAGAAAAACCCTAACACAAATGCATAGAGGATACCACCTAAACATAAATCAACACAACCAAAAATGCAATAAGGAGATGTGACCCAATAAGAACCCTAGCCATATATTTCATATGAAACAAATACGAACCCAAAACAGGTGTCTCGATCAAAATGGCTGGAAAAGCGATTCAAAATCTCAAATTAATTATGCATTTCGTCTGATAATTCACCTTTCTTTGTTTCAATCAATGTGCAGCATGCGATGGTTTAGTGTTGATTGCTGCTCATCCTTTTGGCACTATCAAGGTTGGTTAATTCTTCAAAGTCACACACTGTTTGTTTATTTGCTTATGGGTTTTGTTATCAATTGGAGATTTCCATTTTGGGGGAACAATTTGAACTTGCCAATGATTATTGCTTGTTAGTAAAGGTGATTTCTGTTTGTTACATTGGTCCTTTCCCTTGACAACCACGTTATCAGTCAAATAGAAGAGAATAAGATTCAATAACAACCAAGCTATGTGTAGTTGTTGGTGCTCCATGTGTTTCGATGATGGTTACAGGGCAGAAACCTTCGGGTTGAAGGTGTCTACCTTTTATGTCATGACATCTGAAACGAAGTGGGGCGAAATCGGCTCTAATCCAACATTTGTTTCAACCATTATCATTGAGAAATGGTGTTAAGTCAAAGTCCATTGCTAATAGATTCCCATGGTAGCATGCTTCTTGTAATATGATCTAATTTTTTTTTTTTTGGTAAGAGTATGGTTAGGGCTAGTAAGCAGTTTAACTCAACTTGATTAAGTAGAAGGGACAATAGGACAAGCTTCATGATGTATACATGACTACAACTTATATGCTTTACTTTTAGAGTTTTCGTGGGTGTTTCTTTCTATATACAATTTTATGGTTTCTATTTGATTGTTGATCATGCTTGGATAGTAACTATTTGGTGCTATTATCTAATTTTAATATACTAAATACAATGTTGTGTGAATAGTAGGTTACACTTACAGGTATATTTTGAGATTAGTGTTACATAGTGATATCCTTTAGTTTATCGTAAATACTATCAATTTAGTTTAATACATGCCCATAAGCTCTTCCCTTAAACGGCCTCCCCACAAAATGTGGGGGAAAGACCGCGTACATCTTCCCTTAAATGGGACGGACCCTCCCTGGACCCTGCGAAAACGCGGGAGCTCTTTGCAGCACCAGGTACGCCCTACATGCCCACAAGCAAAAGGCGAGCATTCTTAAGATTATAAAAGAGAAAGTGAGGGATTAATAATGTTTTTATGAGATATCAATAACTTGGCCATTCTTGGAGATATGTTTTACTTGACGATCTTCTTACATTACCTTTTCTTGAACAAAGTGAAAATTGACTTCTATATGCTTAGTTTCTGAAATTAGGATTAGCCAAAAGATAGGTTAAAAATAGATTGTCAACTATAAAACTAGAACTGAAATGGTGCTAATACCTATTTCTTTTAAAAGCGCTTGAAGCCATGTAATTTGACTATAGTGCCAACAAGTGCTTTGTATCATGATTCAATCAAGGAACGTGAAATCGTGTGTTCTTAGCAAGTGGTGCACCGGTTCATGAAATGAAGTCAGATCCAAATAGGTGACAATTCCTTATGGACCGATGGGTATGCATAAACAACCCAGTAAGTGCTAATACCTATTTCTTTTAAAAGCGCTTGAAGCCATGTAATTTGACAATAGTGCCAACAAGTGCTTTGTATCATGATTCAATCAAGGAATGTGAAATCGTGTGTTCTTAGCAAGTGGTGTACCGGTGCATGAAATGAAGTCAGATCCAAATAGGTGACAATTCCTTATGGACCGATGGGTATGCATAAACAACCCAATAAGTATTAGATAAGGCTTTGCGAGGTAAAGTAGTAGAGGATGAACCACCTTGGCAGCATGCATTATTAAATGCTTAAAGATTAGTCAAGATGACACAATTAAGCATGCCATAATCAACTGTTACATAAGGCAAAGTAAATCCCCTTTGACTGCATACTAGTCGTTGATTATAGGAGCATGTGCAAATTAACAAACATTATCAACTGCAAACATGATTCTCATCAAGAAAGAGTGACATATTGAGGAGTCCCAAGAATCTCACATAATCGGTTGGATGACAAAAGGCCTAAACTATTAGTAAGAGATAATGTTGTCAATGTTTTCATGGGTGGTGGCATGTGTTTGGAATTTGATATATTGACTCGTTCTAGAAGTTGTAAAGGTGAATTTGTTGAGAGAGTTAATGTCAGAACATTAAGAAAATATTTTAATGCCCAAGTGATGGTTAAGCATACCAAAATCCTTCAAATGCAAAGTCAAATCCGAGTTGGCAAATGACTCGGTTAATGGCAATGGGGTTGATCCCAGAGTCTAGAATGTCATCTCACCATGAACCAAAATATAGAAAGACTACCTACACAAAAAAGGGCGTACCTGTGCAAAAGCTCCCGCGTTTTCGTAGGGTCCAGGGTCCGTCCCATTTAAGGGAAGATGTACCGGTCTTTCCCCACATTTTGTGGGGAGGCCGTTTCCACGGATCAAACCTGAGACCTTCGGTCCCTTAGGAACAGCTTTTAAGGCCCGCCCTAAAGACTACCTACACAAGAGTAAATTAAAAGCTTGGGATTGGGTTTGGCACCTAAGGATCCAAAAGTAAGTAAAGCGTGTGAAAGTTTTTGAAACCGTGCTCTAGGGTTCTGCTTAAGGCTATAAATGAACTTGTTGAGTAGAAAAAAATAATTTTTTCGTCTAGGTGGGCACACACAAGGTGAAAAGGTTAGGTGAGGCGTAAGGCACAAGAAAATGCACTAAGAGGAAAAATAAAAAAAAATTATATAAATAAAACATAAATTTCTAAAAACTTAATACCAAACCATTTATATTGTGTAGTGTTCTATAATAAATAAAAGGGCATTTACATATTTCCTCTTCCTAAACTAATTAATTATTTATTTACACAAGCTAAAAAGTTAATTACATATTTCCCCTTTCTACAACATATATATTACATATTTACCCACTTTTATTGAAATTAGTTATTGAATGATTATTGTATCCATAATTTTACTAAGTTGTTTTAATATTTTACACATTTCCCTTCCTAAGACATCAATCACATATTTACTAAAGTTCGAGTCTTCTATATAAATAAAAATAATAAAATTACCCCACTCCAAATACAAAAGTTTAAAATTTCATTTCAAAACAATAATCATCAATAATCAAAGTTATAGATCCAAATACAAAACACAATTGTCAAAGTTTTAACAAATGATAATAACAAAACATCAATATGTAAATCCCTTAGTAAAAACAAGATAAAATAGTTATTTGATAGGTTAATTTTAATGAAATGGATAAATATGTAATATATATGTATTAGTAAGGGGGATTATGTAATTAATATAATGCATTGGGGTCCAAAATATGTAATTGATGGTCTTAAGAATGGGAAATATGTAAAATCCCATAAATAAATGAATAACATTATTCAGACCTTGAAGTATAATAAAAAGTTAAATAAAATAAAAGATGTAATGATCTTTCAAACAAAATTAAATAAACTAGTAAAATAATATTTAAATTAAGAACAAACACCTACAACTTTAAAAAATTAAAAAATAAAATGTGTATCAGAAAGTCATTTAGCATATGCATTGTAGTGTCACTTTTGTTGAACAAATATCAACCAAAACAAATATTAGTTATAACATGTCCATCTTTATCTTCATTTTCTCTTCTATAAGCCTTTTTCACTCTACAATCTACACAAGGATCCATAAGGCTAATTCAAGCCTGTTAAGGTTGTTTTTGGTTAGTTTTCACGCTTGCTAGACCAAGGCACCGCCTTGCCTCCCTTGCGCCCCCAAGACGCCCACCTCACATGCACCTTATGAACATCATCACATTGCGTTTGTTTGAGGTGTCTAGGCCTCGTCTCGCGTGAGTGCCTGAAGCCCTTTGACTAAATAGCGAGTCATTACAAATGTCAGGAGGTTATGTCATAAAGAAATGCAATTTAACTATTAACTGAAAATGGCATATGCGGTGCTTGACTTAGCTCCCGCTTTGTGCAGGGGCCGAGGAAGGGCCGGTTCGCTTTGCGATCATAGAAGTTGAACAAACAAACAAACATACCCTGTATTCCTGCTCATGTTGATTCAATCAACATTTGAACATGCTAATTATTAAAAACGCCGGTTATGATTAGGGTTATTAGTAGGAAGGAGGTGGCCCCAGCTATTGTGTGTGAGAGTAGTGATAGGGGAAGGAACCTTCCACGTAATGCATCAAGTTGTTTGGTGATTAAAAAAGGCTGAATTATAGCCTATTTAGCCTTCGAATAACCATAACTGGCTGTAGTAAGGGTGAGGGAAAATTGGTGTGGATTTTGAGAGGTATTTTCGATTGTAGAGAAGCAGGCAGTGAGAGTAATTGTGTTAGATGCCGGACTTAATCTTATTGGTTCACATGTGAAGGATTGAAACTCGGGAAGTAAGTTTTAGGTTATTTTATTATTTAGTGGCATGTTAAGGATCTTTGAGTCATTGACAAGATGATTTACTTTGATTTAGTTTTCTAGTTTGAGTAGGATTAGAAGTCTTGTGTTGCAAGTTTGCGTTAGTATAATGGGGGTTTTAGGGTTATTGTTTTATGTGTATCAAGTTTTCTAATTAATAAAAAGAGCCGATCAGGATTTGATCAAGCACAAGAGTTTGTGTTTGAATTCTTCTATTTTCTGATTTTGGGACATCAATTGGTATCAAAGCTTAGAGGTTTAGAGAATCGTTTTTCAAAGAAGGGTAACAACCCCTCTTTAGCTGTTGGGCTGGGAGAAGCCAATTGACAAGCAAAAGTCAAAGAGAGTTTAATTGAAGAACAGGGAAGCTTACTAACAATAGCTGAGAAGTGTCAATCGTGATTAGATTTCAGTCAAAGATACATTCTTAGTTGAGAAGGACAGTGGGGGGGGGGGGCTTGATTTTTCTTGGCAGATAACAAACCAACAGGTGCAGCGCAGAAGAAACAAAGCAGGGATGGCTGAAATGATTCGTTTTGCGACTTGGAGACAGAACAACAGGTGGCTGTTGTCTTGTTGGTGGTTGATAAACAGCGGGGGCATATGGATTGGGAAGGTTTTCGTGTGTGGTGAAGGTCTGATCAAGTTTAGACTTTTTCTGTTGCTCACAATCAAAAGAAAAGATAGTGATCTGTGGTGACCAACTTAAAAAAAAGGGGAATGATCGATCAACAAAAGCTATTGTTTCATTTATTGCATCAGGTTTTATCAGGAATCCAATACTGATATTCTTCCATGCTTAGGATAAGAACAGTATAGCATGGTGATTTGTTCTTTTAGCAGAAAGAAAACCAACTGATAGCGCAGGGCAGCGAAGCAACACGTGGCTGAGTTTTTCGTTTTGCAATTGGGAAAACAGAGTAGCAGCGAGACTTCTTATTCTGTTGGTGGTTGTTAGCAGTGTTGTAAAAATCGGCCTTTATTCTGCATTTTTGCAGAATCCGGCGAGATTCCGGCGAGATTCCGGCGAAGTTCAAAAATTCCGTGAAAATTTTGAAATTCGGCCAAATTTGTTTTATATATAAAACTAAACATATTTATAAAAATTACATATAAAAATGTGTATTTATATATATAAAAATGAAAATTATATATAAAAAATCCAAACCGATTAATCCCGATTAATCCCTAGTCCCCACCACGCCGCCTGACTAGCGCCTAGCGATTTTTACAACATTGGTTGTTAGCAGTGGGGTTAAACGGTCAAGGAAGAAATCTGTTTTGGAGCTGTGTGGGTGAATGTGAACCGACAAAGATTGTGGAAGATCGTTTTTTTTTTTTTTTTTTTTTTTTGGGGGGGGGGGGGGGGGGGGGGGGTTGGACTTAATCTTTTGGTTCACACATGAAGCGTCAAAACTTGGGAAATAAGTTTTTAAGTTATTTTATTATTTATTGTTTGGTATCTTTTCTAGGATGGTAAGGATTTCTGTGTCATTTAAAAGTTGATTTGGTTTGATTTTGTTTCCTAGTTTGTTTAGCATTAGAAGTCTTGTGTTGTAAGTTTGCTTTAGTATAAATAGGGGTTGTATGGTTATTGTTTTATGCGTATCAAGTTTTTTAATTAATAAAAAGTGGCGATCACATTTTGATCAAACACTGAGAGTTTGTGTTCGGATTCTTCTCTTGTTTGATTCTGGGCCATCATTAGACACCAAGGATGTGGAGTGAAGGATGGTGTAAAGTGTAGAGTTGTATCTGATGTAGGCAACAAAGAGGGTGTTGCAACCATCAGGTTCCGATGAGTAGTGGGCAGGACTGGTTGATTATGGTCTGCAAATTATATGTGACTACTATAGGAGATTGGTTTTACGGTTGATATGCTGCAGCAAGAACGACTGTAGACCAGCAGGTTTGTAGAATTGTAGGGTTAGGACAGTAGCAATCGGCTCTTTTGTAAAGTCTGGAGTATGATATGTTTTAGCAGCAATGGTGGTAGGATTAGGGTCGATGATAGGCAATGGCGCTTGTTGGCAGCGGTTGTATCTGCTGAAGTGTTTATGATACCTGGCAGTGTTATAGGCAGGTTGTATCTTTAACTTAGAGTTATTGGATGATCTGCGAGAGGAATGGCAGATCTGTAAGAGGGTAGGGTGGAGTTGTGTCTGCAATTTAGAAGGTTTAGAGTATGCTTGTCTGCTTTTGAGGCCAAACTTATTCCTATTCTCATGCTTGTACTAAAAGTAATAAATTTGACACGGATGCATGATTGATTATTAAATAATAAGCACTTAATTCTCAACATTGATATTATCTTTACTTGCAGAATCTTAAAGATACTTTCAATTGCACCAGAAGTGATCATAAACTTAGTATGATAAGCTGGTACACTGTTTTACATCATTAGATATCCTAATAAGGTTTCTTATATTTACTTATATAGCACACTTCTAAATAACAGAGTTAACGGATTGACAGAAGGGAGAGAGCACGACGGATAGCCCATATAGATATTAAGTCTTAGGATATCACTAATTGGGAGGAATCTTCATTCATCATAAATAGCCTTCTTTTTCCTTGAATATTCAAGAACTTTCTCCATAAGTCTCATAGGAGCTTTTACGCCTGCGTTCATTATGGCCAGCCAAACGCATACGACAACTCCTTTTGGCATCATCAAATTCTGTTATGTCATGAAACCTGCAGAAGCCGACACAAAAGTAATACAGATAAAGGGCAGACCTAGGGCCTTATTGTTTCTTCTAACTACATGTTGATTAATGGAGGTGGAAAAATGGGTGGTTCGGGCGGGTTGGGTAACCAGTCAGGACTGATGATTTGTTTAGTATGGTCAACTTGGGTTGCGTCGGTTATTGCCAAAACACAAACATTTTGTCTTTTCTTTCTTGGAGTTTATAAACAGTTAATGTTTTAATCTAGTAAAACTATATCTTACTAAAATTATGGTATGTCAAATTTTTTAATCTAAATAATTTAGAAGGCTTAGCATGTTGCAATTACACTGTGGGTGACTTTCAGTTCACCCTTTTTCATTTTAGCTAATGTAGTTTATTCTTCTAATAACTATGAAAAAGACTAATTTTTTTATCAACTTGTGAACCATCCACATTTGTGATGCAACTACAATATAAGATGTGGATAATATTAAACTGAAGCTTAAAGACCTTCTAAGGAAGACATAATATGAATTAAATGTTTTTTATTCTGCTTTTCTGGTATGTTTGGACCTGTCTCGTTGATAATCGTTTGACAAGTTAACCAACATTATGTTCTATTTTGAAGTGTTGATTATCAATATTGTAGCTAATTTAATTTCAAATATTAAAAAAAATTAGTTTTTTACCTGCTGCATTGCTGACAGAAGCGCTGTTGACATCCACCAGTAATAACAATTGGAGCCTTAGAATGAGCCTCGCAAACTTTATGGCGTCGGTGGTATGTCTTGCAGTTAATCATATCATTAGTACAACCTTCCACCTGACAGAAAACTTGTATACTAGCACTTCCAGAACCCCTCTTTCCCATTACCTTTTTCTTTCTAGTACCCTCACCATAGTTTTCATCGTCTTCTTCTCCATCTTCTATCATCTCATTTTTCAACTTATTGTTCATGCTTCTGACTACCCTACCAGATTTTGTTGTTTCCATCCTTTCAGAAAAAGGAGTGAGTGCAGTTTATATAGAATGAATGAAGATAAATGAATAGGTGAAGAGGAGGTTGAAAACAAGAGTGTGAGGACCACATTGGAGTTAGGGAATAACATAGAGTAGTGTTTTAATATATACTTTCATAGGTTTATAGTAAAAGTATTACATTTTAAAATTCCTGCTACTGCTATTGTTAATTTGTTATTATCGCTTTTACGTGCGTTACATAATAGTTAACAACAAGAAGCAACTCGTCACCAAAAAACTCACCTGGTCCTGCCAATGCCTTGTTAGTCAATGGGCGTAGAGAAAAGGTGGACTTCATGGGGTTAAAAACATAAATGAGTTGAAGATCGATCCGAACCTAGGTCCTCTCCTAGAGGAACCAGGCGCTATCACTAAGCCAATCCCTTGAAGGGTACAACAAGCCTTTTTTTTATTCCAAACTAGTTGGGTTTTGCTAAAGATGAAACATACCATGTTGTAGTCATGAAATGTTGCATGGTGATTTTGTGCCCTTTAATTCAATTACTAGTTTGAATTTTTGTTTTATCGAACAAACAACAAACAAACAAACAAACAAACATACCCAGTTTTTATCGAACAAACATTTTATCTTTACTTTTTAGTGAATTTGGAACTTTAAACGTGGATATTGATTGATGTGAAATCATTATAATGATTCTTATAACTCATGGCATTGAATTAGTGCCATGTATCTTTTAGATTCAGACACATTGTGTGCCCCTACCTACTTGCTGTCCTTTAAAGTCACAAAAATTGCATAGCTTTAGCTTTCTTTGATTGTCTTTAGACCCTGTATTTGAATATCTATGGTTCATCTCACAGTTTTTCTGTTTGTGTTTTACTTATAGTTACTTTGAAGGTTTTAATCTTATAAGCATACTTAACCCGAAGGTCTGAACAAGAAATTACTCTCTGGGTGAGGTTGTCACATAATTATCATCATTTCATGACATTGAATACATGACGACCATGTTCTTTCTTTCCGTGGCAATCTTTTGAGCTCTACAATTGTGGGGACTTGTGTCAAAAGGACGTGGTGGGATGGACCATGCATTCACGAAGGTTGATAAGAGAGTTTACTGTACACATTACGCAGGTACCCTTTTGCTTGCATAAAATATTTAAGTTTCGCAAATGTATATATCAAACTCTCATGGTAGTCACTTTCCATAGAATACGATTCTTGCGAAGGTGAAAACTTTGTTGAATGCCCAATTAATTACATAGAGTTGTCTAATGTAGAGGTGACACGTGTGTACTCGTGTCGCAAACTTTTTTACATTCGGGTTTCATCTGTCCCACAAATGAACACCCTTTTTTTGAATTAAATGTTCCAGTCTAGTACTTTACATAATCATACTTTTTGAGCAATTTGGCTTTTTATACTTTTGTACCTGACTTTTTCTTTCAAACAAATGATGGTTTTATTAAGTAATAAGAAAAAGAAAGAAACCCAATTGTCCAAAACCACTCTTTTTTGCAAATGATAACGTCTTTTTTTGTTTTTTTTAATGAGAAAACCGGTCGTTTGCGATGGAAAACAAGTCATCATATGACTGAAAAGGTCAAAACTTTTAGTGTATTTGTGTGGTCAATTGTGATTTATGTTTATATTGTTTGATGATAAAAATAAAGTAATTTCTTGTTACTCTTAACACTCAAATGGGAACTTTTCTTTAGATAAGGAGTAATAATGTTTACTTGTCTCACTCATCATGGAAATGGTAATTGATTTATTGGAGTGTGGCCAGGCCAACTAGCTTTAGTTGTGATGATAGTACTACATCAAGCATCAAATTGGGCCTAAGTTGTACAATACTAGCAGCAGGTACTGTGGTCCCAATTTAGGAAGCTGCCCCTTACCATTATTATTACTTCTGAGTAGTCATGGTAACTTTTTTCTTTTTCTAAGGAGATTTTATATTTAACGGTAATTAAGGGTGACAATCGTGTCGGGTTCGCTTGTTGAATTGTTAAGTTCAAACACTTCATATATTTATTCATGTCAATAACATCAACTCTAAACCTGACAATTAAAATCATGTAACACAAACAGGACACAAGCCAAAGGGTTGTAACCAAGTTGTAAATGTTGTAAGGCTATATGTGACAACCCAAAGTTGATTGTTTTTGTGTTGTGTCAAGATATTTGGGTAACCTCATTTCGTATTATGAATCCACGTTGTAAGGCTATATGTGACAACCCAAAAGTTGATTGTTTTGTGTTGTGTCAAGAATCGTCACCCCTATCTGTAACACCCCAATGTGGATTCATAATACAAAATGAGGTTACCCAAATATCAAAACGTCATCACTTGCCACTCAACTACCAATTTCGTTTCATTTATGTCATTTCCAGTCAAAACCTTTCCGGAAAATTAAATTAATAGTTTGAAGTTGCCCCGGGGTAACTTGAGACTGTTGTTTAAAATTTTCTGATAAGTTTTTATACCGTAAATAGGATAAACAAAACCAAATTGATATTCAATGACTTAAATGAGGCTAGAGTACAACCTTTCAAATATTTTTTGTGACCTAATGATCCAATATCCCTTTTTTTGTACTTTCTTATTTATATTGCTACAAATCTGCAATATTGTATTTTAGCTGCAAAAGTTGTTAACATTATTGTTAGAAGCTTTAACCTCTCTTCCAGGGTGAAAGGCGAGTTGACCTCATTCAGGCTACATATTTCTCAAAGCAGAGTTACTTTTAGTAACCACTGTCATTTTAGTTGAAGAGGTATCGGGAACGATGCGTCAACGTTAAGAAGAAACACATAAGGTCGTATCCTTAGGTGAAGCAGGTGAGAAGAAGACAACATAAATTAAGAAGAGAAAAGATTAAAAGAAATGCGATTGTAAATATAGGTACTCATTGCTCCTTAGATTTACACAGAGATCATGTGTGTGGCTTTTTTTTTTTTTTTTAATTTAATTTTTTTTAATTTTTTTCTTTTCTTTTCTTCTTTTGTGTTCAATTTGTGTCACGTATAATATCAGAAGTAGATCATGCGTATTATGTATTTCTGTGTATAATCTTTTTGACTCAGTTTCATTTTCATACTTGAACCTCTTGATTTAGTTGATTCTTTCGTACGTGTGTATGTGCATCAAACCATGTATTGTTTGACATTCTTTTATATAATCCATCCTTATAGGCATGATATAAGAATTATATATCTTCTAATTACCAACAGTGTTTTCACGGCCGGATCCGGCCGGTCCGACCGGTCGAACCGGGGATCGTCTTGGTGGCCGGTCCGGTCGTGTATGAATCGTTTTGTGGGGGTCGAACCGGCCGGTTGTACCCGAGTCGGTGGTCGGACCGGGGAACCGGACCGGTTCGGACCGGTTTGGAAATTTTTTTATTTTTTTTACTTTTTTGAGTAAAAACGGGGTGTTGAACTATAAATTGGTGTGCTTAGAGGTGCACAACAAAACCGGTTTGCCGACCCGAACCGAAGAACCGACCCGACCCGAAACCGGTTTCAACCCGGAAAACCCCCAAACCGGTTCAAACCCGGAAAAAACCACCGGTTCGGGACCGGTTCTGAGATTTTTGACCCAAACGGTTTGGAACCGGTTTTGATACAACCCGGTTTGGAAACCGGTTCAAAAAACCCGGTTTCGAACCGGTTCTTACCGTTTTTTTTTTGACCGTTTTAAAACGGCTATATAGCCGTTATATGACCGTTTGTGACCGTTTTTTCAACATTTTTTGGACCATTTTGCCCTTATATGATAGTATAAATAGGTAGTGGGTGTAATGGTTTAGTCACAACACTCAAAACTTCAAAAACGCTCGAAAACGTGCTTAAAAACGCAAAAACGCTCCTCACTCTCAACTTTCTATTCTCTCAATCTATTGAATTATGGCTTCTGAATCTTCGGTTCCAACCGGTGGATCCTCAAGTGCCGCTACCGTTGTTAGAATTCTTTCAACAACGAGAAACCAAGATTTGGTGTAATTTCGACTTATGCGAAATGTCGAATGGTCAACAAAAAGCTCGATGCAAGGCTTGTGGTTCGTTTTTCAAGTCGGATTCAAACTCGACTTCGAAAATCATATGACCAAATGGTGCAAGTCTTTGAAAAGTACACCGAGTCAAGGGCAAACATCAATCGGAAACGATGGTGGTTTATGGAACTTCAACGTAGATATGGTTCGAGATAGAATGGCAAAGTTTGTAATTCAAGAAGGATTGCCGTTCGATCACTTCGACAACCCTCGGTTAACAAAATTGATTCAAGAAACTCTTCAACCACGCTACACTCACGTAAGTCGCACCACTCTTAGACGTGATTGTTTAAATCTTTGGAAACAAGCAAAAAATGATTTAAAGATTTTATTTGAAAATTTACAAACCGGTGTGAACTTAACTACCGACGTTTGGTCCGCCCCACACGGTTTACCGGAATCGTACCTTTGCGTCACGGCCCATTGGATAGATCCAAGTTCGTGGCAAATGATGAAACGTACGATTGCGTTTGAATTATTTGGATATCCGCATACCGGTGAAAATCTTTTTCAAATTTTAGACTATGTAATCAAAACGTATAAATTAGAAAACAAAATTTTTTCAATGTCATTTGATAACGCCTCGAACACACATCCGCCGTCGAAAAATTGAAAATAAAATATAAACCGGTTTGTGACGGCGTATTTTTTCATTCACGATGTGTTGCACATATTATTAATTTAGTTGTGCAAGATGGTCTTGGCGTTCCTGAAGTGGAAGATTTTAAAACGTCTTTCAAAAACATGTTACGTGACGTTTTTAAAACTAGTAGAAAAAGGTATGTTAATTATAGAAAAATGTGTCACGATACGAATTCCATTTGTTTAGGACCAAATTGGGATGTCCCGACTAGATGGAATTTGACTTGGAAAATGTTTAATAGTGCTTTACGTCAAAAAGAAACGCTTCATGTTTTCCACGATGGTCTTGCGATGCGGGGTCGGGTTGTTCCGTTTCCGTTAGAGGGTTGGGAATATATTCAAGAAATAACTCAATTTTTAGAGCTTTTTAAAAACGCAACTACAAAATTGTCGGGGGTTTATTATCCGACAAGTTGTCTAACGCTTCATCAAATTTATTTAATGACCCATAAATTAAGTGAATATGAAGAAAGAAATGAAATGTTTTCGGCAATGGTAGCGCCGATGAAAGAAAATTTAAAAAATATTTCATTGAACTACCCCCGGTTTTTACGTGTTCCGCCGCTCGACCCGTGTTTAAATGTTTCGGGGGTAGAAACTTTAATAGATGAGATAACTTATGATTTAGATTTACATGATTATGATCCATTTTTTAATGTTAATACAAAACAAATATTTAATGAAACTTTTAAAAAATTGTTTAATGTTTATGTTGAAAAATATGGTGCAACATCAAACATCCACCGACAATCGAACGTGGAATCGAGTTCGTCGAGCTCAAGTAGAGACCCGATGATTAGTTTATACAACACTTTGAGAAATGAAAACAGTAAACGTCAAAGGGGTAACACCCCAAGTAGCGAACTCGGGAGATATATGAGAACCGATTTTTTAGCCACTATGTCTCCCGATGAATTTTTGAAATTTGATATTCTGACATGGTGAAAAGGAAAGGAATCACAATTTCCGGTCCTATCCGCCATGGCACGTGATTTACTAACCGTCCAAGCTTCCACGGTAGCTTCGGAGTCTGCATTTTCTGTTAGTGGCAGGGTTTTATCGATTAGAAGAACAAGGTTAACTCCAACATCGCTAGAGATGTGTATTTGTTTAAAGGACCACTTAGATGCGGCCGAACGAAGACAACACATATCAAACCTTGAAGAAGAAACACCGATTGAAGAAGAAATACACGAGCACGAGGTACAAACCGGACGATCCTCACCGCTATCCGACGAAGAACTCGCTTATGATTTGTCTCAACGCATTGGCACACAAACCGACGAAGACGATTAGATTAGACAAACTTGTATTCGTAATATGTATATTTTTGTTTTCTTTGGTTTAATTTTAATGTAATTTTATTGTTTATTTTTCGTAATGAATTAATTATTTACTTTTATAAATTAATGTAATTTTTATTGTTTTCTTTAGAAAAACTCGAGTATGATTTTTAATTGTTTACTTATTAAAATGAAAATAAAAACTTTGAGACAATCGTATATAATTAATCTACTCTAATAAAATAAAAACGAAAATAAAACGCGTACAATCAATCGTATATAATTGTTTGTATAAAACTCGTATTAATTGTTTACAAAATGAAAATAAAAACGCGTCCAATCGTATATAATTAATCTACTCTAATAATTTTTAATTAATCAAAATTTGTAATTAATTTGTATATAAT
Source organism: Flaveria linearis (assembly GCA_024085815.1). Lineage (NCBI taxonomy): Eukaryota > Viridiplantae > Streptophyta > Magnoliopsida > Asterales > Asteraceae > Flaveria > Flaveria linearis. The sequence continues at coordinate 6,832 of JABSNV010000632.1, read as the reverse complement.
TTAATTAGAAGGTAAAAAAAAAAAAAAAAAACCGGGTTTTCCAACCGGGTCTTAGACCCGACCCGGTTCGGTTCCAACCCGAACCGGTTCCAACCGGGTTGGGTTTGATGGGTTTGAAAACCGTTCCGACCCGAACCGGTTCTTGGTCAAAAACCGGGCTCCAAAACGTTGACCGAACTCGAACCGGGTCCGACCCGACCCGGTTCAAAAAAAAACCGGTTTGTGCACCTCTAGGTGTGCTAGATCAAAAAGTAAAACCGAATTCAAAAAACGGGCTCGCACGGGCCTGGGTTTTTAAGCTGCATTCGTGTCCGCGACACGTGCGGGCACACACGAGTTCGCTGGAAATCCAACCTTTTACCCCATTTTTGCACCCCTCCTGCGCGCGAGTAGTACTTGTGGTAAAATATGTCATAAAGATACACTACAGTGATAAAAAAATTACTTATAAACCAAACATCACTTTGTCTCCACACCAATATGGGATAAAGTGTTCACCATAATCTTATACATACATTCACACACACCCAAATATACTTAAATTTTATATATAACTATAAAATACATATATAAATTACTTATATTTAATTACATATATAAATATAATAAAAATATAGTTAAATCCGGTTCGACCGGTCCGACCGGTCCGACCCCCAAACCAGTAAGGCGTCCGGTTCGACGTCCGATCCGGTTCTGAAAACATTGATTACCAACATGTAGGTACATATTATTATGCATATAGTGCAACAATCTAAATAATTTGTTTTATTTTAAACCAAATACTTTTACATCTTTTACAATTTAACCTCTATAATTTTTCACTTTTAACTTTGTTCTTTTATACTTTTCATCTTTTACAATTTTTTTTCATTTGTCTAAGTTTTGAGAGTTACAAGTCGTAACGTGCGCGTGTGATTCGACATTGTTATGGCTAACTTTTTCCCATTTAACGGTTCCGTTGTAACGTTTGGGTCCTAGATCGACTTAGCTATTGTTTTTAATGTTTATGTTTCACATGCGTGGTTTAACGTTTTATGTCTACTTTCAATTGGATCTATTTTTTTCAATTTGTTATTTATTAATACGAGTTTTTTCGGTGTTGGTACGTGGTCGCTAATGTTGATGTGAGATTAATGTTACTGGGCACAATTTATCTCAAAATCGATGGATTCAAAGTTTGTCAAGTATATCATAATATTATCAATATGCCAAGTCCATATATAAATACAAAGAGGAATAGAAGAATTAGGAAGCAAGCCTAATTCAGTGGCCAAAAGCACGGAGGTCAAAAGCAATATACATGGCATGCAAATCGAGATATATATGGAGAATATGTGGTCAATATATTCCAATACTCCCCCTCAAGTTGGAGCATGTAGGTTCTTAGTACCCAACTTGTCAAGCAGAAATCTTAGTTGTTGAGCCCCTAATCCTTTCGTAAGTAGATCGGCGATTTGCATGGAGGTGGCAATTTCAAGCGGTTCAACTTCTTGTGACTCGACTCTTTCCCAGACGAAATAACAGTCCATCTCTACATGTTTGGTTCGTTCGTGAAAGACGGGTTATTTGCAATGTGACGAGCAGCTTGGTTGTCACAAACAAAGGGGCCGGTTTTGTAGAGAAGATGTCCAACTCGGTTAGAAGCCATCGAACCCAAGTATTTCACTAACGGTGGATGCCATGGATCGGTATTCTGCTTCAGCGGATGAACGGGATACAACCGATTGTTTCTTTGTTTTCCAAGAGACGGGGGCTCCGCCTAGAAGAAGTAAATATCCGGTTCGAGATTTTCTAGTATAAGGACACCCTAACCGTCAGAGTCACAGTATGCTGTAAGAGTACAACCCCCTTCTCTTGGGAAAAGAATACCTTGCCCCGGTGTGCCCTTTAGGTATCGCAGAACTCTGTGCACCGCGTCCATGTGAGGTTGTCTCGGGTCCGCAACAAATTGACTCAAGAGATTAACTGAGTAAGTAATATCCGATCTTGTGGCTTGCAAATACAACAACCTCCCAACTATTCGACGATATTGCCCGGCATCTACCTTCGGTTCATTCTCGGCTTTATCTAGCTTGAGATTTTGCTCGATAGGAAAAGAACTTGGTCTACAACCTTGTAAACTACAGTCTGCTAGGATATCAAGAATGTACTTTCTTTGGCTCAAAACTAATCCCTCCGAGGTTCGGGCTACTTCAATCCCAAGAAAATACTTGAGATTACCGAGGTCCTTTATGGTAAATCTTTTATCGAGTTCATCCTTTGTTTCTTGCATTTTGCTTGTGTCGTTCCTACCATGACGACATCATCGACATAAATAAGGGCTGCAACGAAACTATTTTCTTGTTTCCAGATGAAAGAGAATGGTCGGCTTTAGACTGTTTGAAGCCGAGATCGAGTAGGGCATTGGTGAATTTTTCATACCAATTGCGCGATGCTTGCTTCAAACCGTATAAGGATTTTCTTAGCCTACAAACTCTGGTCTCTCCTTCTTTAGCAAACCCTTGAGGGACTTTCATATATACTTCTTCATTTAAGTCCCCGTGTAGAAATGCATTGTTGACATCAAGTTGGTGAATGGCCCAATCTTTCTTGATTGCTACTACTAAAAGAGCTCTTAGAGTGACAAGCTTTGCTAAGGAGCAAAAGTATCATGGTAGTCTACTCCTTCCAGTTGTGTAAATCCCTTTACAACTAATCGTGCCTTGTATCTCTCGACCTCTCCATTGGGCTTGTATTTTACTTTGTATACCCACTTGGAGTCAATGGCTCGCTTTCCTTTGGGGAGTTCTTCTAAAGTACACGCACCATTCTTTTCTAGAGCTTGTATTTCGTTCTTCATGGCTTCCTTCCATTTATCATTTTTGACAGCCTGGTAAAAATGTTTTGGCTCATCGTTTGAGTCGATGGCGGCTAAAAACGCTTTATGAGTTTCAGAAAAATGTTTATATGAAACAAAATTAGCTAAGGGATGTACCGTGGAGGATGCTTGATTTGGTGAGGCTTGTGCATGGTCAACCGATGGAGGAAGTTGGACAAAATAATCGTTAAAGCGTTTGGGTTGTGATCAGCTTCTTTTTCTTGCACTTGTTCGACGTTTGGGCCTTGCGATTCGTTTTGGGCCTGTTGGTCTTGATGGATTGTTTCACAATCTGATGTTGGGCTTTCTTGATTGTGATCTGGGCCTTCATTATTTGCACCTTGGTTTAATGTATAATGCTCATTTGATCTTTCTGTTGGAGCCTCGTTACTTTGATTTTGATTAAAGGCAAGCTCTTCACTTGGGCTTTCAGTTCCAATTGGGATCTCAGTGTTACAGGCATTGTTTTTATTTGCAATTTCATCATGGATCGGCCCATCAGTAGGTTCAAATAACTCGGTTGTTTCAAGAGAAAATTGGTCAAAAGGGAATTTCTCTTCGTAAAATCTTACATCCCTAGAGACCATTATTTTCTTATTTTCAAGGTCAAATATTTTATACCCTTTAGTCCCTTGTGGATATCCCAAAAACACCCCGGGCCTCCCTCTCGCTTCAAACTTGTCCCCTTTAGTCTCGGTGCTTCTATAGTAGGCTAAGCACCCAAAAACTTTCACGAAATCATAATCCGGTTTTCGTTCAAAAATAGTTTTGTATGGTGTTTTGTTTCCAATTACACTTGAAGGTAAACGGTTAATAATTAGGTGGCCGTCAAAATGCATTCTCCCCAAAATCTTTTAGGCAAATTGGCTTCAAATCTAAGTGCTCGGGCGGTTTCGAGTAGGTGTCTATGCTTGCGTTCCACAACTCCGTTTTGTTGCGGGGTATGTGGACACGTTGTTTCAAGCAAAATACCTTCCTCGTCGTAAAACTTTAACATTTCATTAGATGTGAATTCTCCACCATTGTCGCATCTAATTCTTTTAACAGATTTTTCAAATTGCGTTCTTATCATTTTATGGAGACTAATCAAATGTTTTCCTGCTTCATGTTTATATTTTAACAAAAACACCCATATAGCTCTACTAAAATCATCAACAACCGTTAAAAATACCTTGCACCTGAAAAGGAAGTGTCCGGTATTTTCCCCAAACATCACAGTGTAATAACTCAAAACAACCATTTGTCTTAATTTCACTGTTTTGAAAAGAAAGTCTAGTGTGCTTTGCCTTAGAACACGAGTCACATGACTTATTGAAGGAACATTATTAAGAAAATCAATCTGGGTAAGTTTATCACTAGAAGCATGACCCAACCTTTTATGCCAAGCATCAGCAGTCGTCATCAAGGCTTTCTTCTCAGTTCCAAGCATCCCTATTCGGTAAAGACCCTTCTTACACTCACCCGCACCAATCAAGTTCCTCGTGTATAACTTCTGCATAACACAAAAATCAGGGAAAAAAATTATAGCCGATTGAAGATCTTTGCTTAATCGACTGACAGATAAGAGATTGCAAGTGAATTTAGGAATGTGTAAAACGTCTTTTATCTTGGTTTCCCCCGGTAAGGTGCACTCCCCCTTTCCTTCAATGGGTATAGAATCTCCGTTTGGAATGACAACCGGGTCTCGTTTCGAGCTTTAATCATGTTTTCAAGAATGCTTGTATTGTGTGTAATGTGTTCGGTAGAGCCCGAATCAATTACCCGCTCATCATCATAATTAGTTTTACCTGTCATGTGTGCCATTGGAGTCTGGCTTTCTTTGGTAGTGTTCCCACCTTCTACAAAGTGTTTCAAGAAAGACTCATATTGTTCGTTAGTCAAACCTGGAATAGGACTTGAACCGGTATTGATGCAGCCTGTCGTAGGTTTAGTTTCATCATCACGTTTTTGTTTCCCGGCCACCAATCTAGATATCCAATTCGTTTGAAGCATCCATCCCGGTTGTGTCCGTCTTTTCCACAAAAATTGCAATGTTCAATGACATCGATGCGTTTGTTTTCTTTTGGGGCGGATTTCTCACGACGTTGCCCCACGCTCGTTTCCCGTCGACCCGACATAAAGGTCTTGAAGGAAGCGGATTCGGTGGATGACCTCTGTCGGTGGAAATATTCCTTTGACGTCATCTTCTGCAACGAGATGATAAGCATTCCCGAGACTCGGTATTGGGTTCATTGCAAGAATCTGTGTTCTAATCACAGAAAAATTATTATCAAGTCCCATAAGGAACTCATAAAGCCTTTCTTTTTCCCTAAGACTAATCATTTTTTTTCTATGCCACATGTGCAGCCGGTGCATGTTACATCGAGGGATGGATAAAATAGATTGCATCTCATCCCATAAACCGCGTAGCTTAGTATAGTAAGCAGAAACTGAAGTACCTTCCTGTTGGGTTGCTGTGAGAGTTCGCTTCAATTCATATGCTCTAGGGGCACTTTCTTTCCCAAATCTTTCGAGTAAATCGGTCCAGATTTCGGCGGCTGTGCTAGCGTATTTGACGCTATTCCTGATGTCTTTTTCCATGGCGGTTGTGAGCCATCCTTTCACCATCGCATCACAACGCATCCATGACATATAGTCAGCAGCAGCCTTCTCGGGTTTATTGATCGATCCATCAACGAAACCCACCTTGTTCTTGGCGAAGAGAAAATTCATCATCTATTGCGACCAATCGGCATAATTGCTATCGGTGAGTGTTTCATTGACGTGCATTTGTTTTGGGTAGTCGGACGCATGAATATAGAACGGAGAGTTCGTATCCATGGCGCTCTCTTGTTTTGTAGAGGAAGTGGTTTCTTTATCGCCGGCCATGGGGCAGAACTGGAGGCGATTAGGTTGGTGTTTTGGGTTAAGTCTGCTCTGATACCATCTCAAAATCGACGGATTCAAAGTTTGTCAAGTATACATCATATTATCATATGCCAAGTCCATATATAAATACAAGAGGATAGATGAATTAGGAAGCAAGCCTAATTCAGTGGCCAAAAGCACGGAGGTCAAAAGCAATATACATGACATGCAAATCGAGATATATATGGAGAATATGTGGTCAATATATATTCTAATATTTTATACCCCGCAACAAAGTGGGGGGCTTATACTAGTTAATTTAAAATTACTATCATCCATAACATATAAGAACAAAGAACTCCTGTTGTGCTTAATTTTTCCCGTACGTCCCTATTTAGAACGTGACATATTATCGAATAGTATGTATATGTAAAATGGTGCGACCAAAGGGCATTTTCCAATGGTAATATATATGTTTTTACACTACGGTGTAATCTTTCTATATGAGCTGATTATTAAGCTGTATCATTACTCGTGCCTGCCATTTATTTATTTATTTATTTTGTGGTATGACTAGACCTGACAATTTTGACCAAGTAGGTACATTTGGGTTGATTTGAGTAGTAATAATGAAGTAATGGGTTAGATTGGGTTAAGTTATTTTCAAGAGTGTCAAGTTGGGTAACTCTAAAACTAGAAAAAGTGACAAACGGGTCAAGATAGGTCATAAAAAAAGATTCGGGTCAGGATGGGTTGATTAACTTTTTATCATAACCCATCTTTCTCCACCTCATCTTTTCTCCAAAATCCCACATAGTCTCACGTCTAAGTGATAGCAATAACATGTTGGATTTATGAACGGGTCAAGATTGGTTTACGGGTCATATGAGATGAATGGGTCGGCAAAGAGGCGTCGTAAACTGGAGCTCCATGATGGGATAAAAGACCACAATATAGCTGCACACCCACATCTACTATCACCATGCAGTTTTTATCTTTTTTTTTTTAATTTTATAACCACGTTAAAGTTTAATTTTAAATGTGTTTGTCTCGTTCTGGCTCGTTTAAAAACCGAACCAAGACGATGGACTCGTTTTACAGCTGAGTAGAAAATTGAACGAGCATTTT